>JAUCNO010001851.1:13322125-13341680 GCA_032353835.1 Enteromius viviparus
TTAATTTCTTTTCGACTGAAGAAAGAAAGACATGGACATCTTGGATGACATGGGGGTGAGTAAATTATCAGCAAAAGCCTACATGTTGTCCAAAAAAAATAAACGGAGGTATTTGGTCAAAAATGAAGCTTGATGTTAATAAAAAAATTCAAAAAAATTATATATATGTCTGTGTGGGTGCGTGCATTTTCTTAAAAACTCAATCTGTTATTTTACAATGTAATATTACAACTGTATTATTTATTTAATATTTTATCTTGCTCATTTTTTAAATAAACACTATTATTATCAAATTGAAATCTCCATTTCTATTTTCTTTTACTTATAGTTTTAGTAATCTTGAGTTTCGGTAGTCTCTAGTTTTCTTGATGTTGTTTAGTTTTAGTAAAATAAAGTAAAACTAAACAAAAACGAATTGATTGAGAAATTGCATGCAACATTACGTACCACAGAATCTCAGCAGAACAATTGCAATTTGATTTTTTTTTTAGCCCTTTTTTCAAAAGGATCGGTATAATAAAAATGCATGCTTGGGTAATATTTTACTAGAAAAACCAACCTGGCATTCATACAGCTTCTTTCTCCCTTTTTTGGCTCCAGCGCCATTTTGACATGCCGACATGTGGCACTTCAGCGTACTGTTCCTGGCAAAACGTTCGTGGCATTCCGGACACTCAAAGGGTTTCTCACCTGCACATACATGAATAAACAAGAAGCTGATTAGAGATTACATTTAGATTCATTTCTTAAAACACCTTTAACATCAACATCTCTCACCTGTGTGCTTCCTTAAGTGCTCTTTGAAGTGTCCAAAATGATCGAACTGCTTGTCACAGTACTCGCAAACATGCACTTTCTTTTTCTGTCGTCGGGACTGTTCCTCTGCATCAAAATGGTAATTATTTAAGTGCTGTTTAAGGGCTCCTTCCCGGGCATATGTTTTACCGCAGTGCCTGCAGACAAAGCCCCTATCCGGGGTAGCGGTGTGAGTCTTCATGTGCTGTTTGAGGTGGTAGTACAGTTTGAAGCAGCGGTCACACTTGTCACAGCGGAAAAGGTTGTCCAGCTGCGAGATCTGAACCTCCACCACTTCAATATTTTCCAGGGTTTTGGAAGCGATCACAGCCTCTGCCGGCACAACTACCGAATCATCCACTTGCTTTTTCAACACATGGAGTGTCTGCTCTCCCTGCTGGTACTTGCTGGTGATGTCGGCCAGTAAAGCCAACGCAGAGTCATCTGATGAGGGTTCGGTGGAACTCCGGGCAACATCCACTACTTCCACCAGACCGCTCTCCTCCACCTCAATATGTTCCTCGCCAACCTCAACTTCGATTTCAACAGATTCAGTCACCACTGAGGGAAGAGTCTCAGTGATCACATTGGAGGTCTCTGAAATTTTCCTCTTCTTAGCCTTGCTCTTTCCAGCTTGGGAGGAGTTCACTGAGGTAGTACCATTCCTTCTACATGGGAGAAGAAACCCATTAGTTAAAAAAAAATCTACTTCAGGGTAAAATCAGGTAAAGGAAATACAATAATGAGCAACCTGTTGTTCAAGGCCTTGATCGCCTCCTGCATTTGAAGGTACTCTGCAGCTCTCCAGACATCACTGACTTCTTCCTCACCATTCACAGCTAATGTAGCCGTATAGGTGAACTCCATTAGGTGACGGAAGGCTGTGTTGCTAACACCTGTTTATTGCAACAAAAACATTGTAGTAAGATTATTATTGAGCACACATTATTATGGCTGGGAGAACATAAAATACAATAGCAGGAATGTGTTAACTGTCAACTTATATGCATATATGAATACAAGTCCAATTGGATTTGAAAAGACATGGGTTTCTTAAAAAGCCAACTTTCCATTATTTATTTAGGGCAATAAACAATATTAGGTAAGACTTTATTTTAAGGTGTCCTTGTTACACTTTGCATGTACTTCCTACTATAATAACAATTTATTATGCACAATCACATGCAAGTAACCCTAAACCAAATACTAATCCTAACTACATAGTAAGTTCATGTAGCTAATAATTATTACTCATTACTTTTACATTTAATTACACTGTAACAAGGACACCTTAAAAAAGGTGTAACCCAATTTTATTCAGTGACAATCTGGGCTTCTCTGTGTATAAATCACCAAAACCGAAGTCTAAACAAGGTACATAGTAATAATATATAACAGCCTTTGGTGCCACACAGTTACATGCATACTTAAGTACCTTCAATCTCCACTAGAGGCTCTTGAGTGAAGTCCTGAAAGAATTTGTGGAAAAACTGACTGCAGGCAGCCAGAACAGCTTTGTGGGCCCTAAATTGATGTCCTGTTGAAGTAACCACAATAATCATCCCCGGTTTATTCAGCTGTGTAATATTTTGCGTGATTCCGAAAGGCATTAGATTAACAGGTACAAACACGAGAATCCTCACCATCCACAATGAGAGTGATGTCCGTGAACTGATCCAGCTGACGCTGTTCATTCAGTTTGTCAAGCATCACTTTGTAATGGGCTGGAAACTCATGCCCATAGTCAACATCTCCATCAACAGACATGGTTCAGCCCTTTCCCTGCGCATGCAAGTACTACGAAGAAACAAACGGACAATAAAAACATGACAGCATAATGAAAATGTATGTATAATACTTTATGGAACCAAAGAGCAGTTGCAACTGCTGTATGTTAACTGCAGATGGGTAGACAGCTAACGTACAACATTAAAATGTTAAACGCATTTTGAACGCCAAACAATTTGTCTATGATCTTTCACATGCGTGTCATTTAACACAGACTTGCTTAAAGATAAATAAGGCACATACTTTGAAATGGCCTCTGTGCCAACCGATCCATAGAGGGGCAGGCATTTCTAAGCAGCATGCCGAATAAGCGCGCATTTCTATAGGGAGCCGTTCTACGCAAGACGGGCTGCTTTACGTTACACCCAGCGGGTCAAACTGCTGCAAAAGCCACGTACTTCAATAATCCAACCGTATGGCGGTCCTACAGAAATATACCAACGGCAAAAGAAGCACTGTGTGCCAGTCAGCTCCATATTACTCGCACGCTGGGCCTGTGGCCGCAAACGCCTTCGCCATTTGTTTTCTGGACCATTGTCGTTACGTCATCAAATCGCGCATTAAAATGCTCTTTTAATCAGACAGATTCCCTTTCGGCTAAATAATGAGTGACGCCGGGTGTCTTACGGTCCCAAGAACTTACCCCGGGTGACGCTACGATGTTCAGTGCGGTTGTTTATACGCGTTGGAGGCCTGAAGCGATCAATGTGCTGTTTTTCCTCCGCTGTCGGAAAAGGGCGGTCGCTCTTGCTTTGGCCTCGAGTTCCCATAAACCCCTGCGGAAGAGTTCTATCGCGCGAGGCTGACAAGTGGTGGTTACCAGGGCGACGGTGCCCAAAGATCCCGTTATCTTCAAGTAAGGAAAATGTACATTTTGTTTTGGCTTAATTATTTTAGTAGATTATTACTCTGGTATATTATTCTGTTATACTTTACTGCTTTGCGTCAAATCACATAGCTATACTGTTCTTTTAAACAGCCATGTTTGTATATATATATATTTAGTATGGAAAATGAAAACAATTATAAGTAACATTTTAGTTGACAGCCTGATTTACATTAAGAGAAAACACAATCGCTAATATACATAATTTATAATATACATAATATGAATATACGTAATAATTCATCAATTGCAATTCAAGTTTTTTATTTAAGATAAGATAAAGTAAATATTTTTATTTATTTATTTTCTGTTAATGTTTATTTATTATAATTTTATAAAAGTTTTTAAATAGTTTTCGTTTTAGCTTTAATAAACCTAATCCAATGTATGTTTCTTTTGTTCAAAAACACATTAGCGAAAAATAATTACAAATTAGGGGGAGAAAATAAATAAAATCAAATATTTATTTTCAGCTACATATTTATGTTTTGTAAGACAGAAGTAAGACTTATTAAATTTTTCACTAAGGATAATTGAATTTAGACTGGAATTTGAGATATTAAAATGTTTTTTGACACACAAAGCTCTTCACCGCCCTCTTGAGGCACGACTGAAATACAGTACACTTTTAAAACTAAAGGTTCTTAATGGCATTGATAGTTCCATGAAGAATCTTTATCTTAAATAAAGGATCTTTATAGTGGTAAAAACCCACTTTTGGAATTTTTATTGTGTTGCGTTTAATGTGTGACAAAATACTGATGCTTTTAAACAAGTGTACACTGTACAATTAAACCTTAAAACAGAATACAACATAACCATAATTCATTTATCTAAACCAAACATCAACAGGTTGAAAATAAGCTGAGTATGTTAAATTACTGCAGGTTTGCTAGTTAAACATTAGAGTACTCTATAAATGATTATCAAAACTTGAGAAAAAAGTTAAGTTTAAATAGATTAAACAACTTCGGAGGATGCTATTGATTTAGTGTACAGTTGTTACACTATCTATAGACTTGTATATACAGTTTATTCTTTACTAAGAACAGACATATGCATTGTCAAGATTTATGAGAATCAGTTTATCTAATAAATAACTTTATAACATCTTCCAGTTAACTATTAACTAGCAGTAATCAGTAAAAATGTGTTAACTGCATCTAAAGTGCATCACTACGAGGTCAAACTGTCCTCTGTATCATGAGATCTGATAATGAACATTAACTAATTGATAAATCATGAAACATGAGACGTGATTAAAATAGTCTTTGAATGTTTGAAATGAGTTTTTGGTGTTTATTTAAGTTTTTAACACTTGTCTTTCAAGAAAATGTGCTCTATCATTGTTTTTCCAGGATTTATCAAAGTTTAGCAAAAAGACAGGAAGTTTGAAAGTTTCATCTCAGCAGGAAAAGTGCTGACTCTAACCCAGCTGTGCACTGCTGTACAAACAAAAATGACAGGATGTTAAGAGAACCATGCAAATGAAATGATTATTGATTCTGTACAAATGAAACCTTTAATAAGCGTGTTGCACACCCTGCTCTGATACATAATTGTCTGTAATTTCTTTTCACCCAGCCACCCCTCCCCCCTTCCCCTTTCAGAGAAACAGAAGTCTGGAATGCAGTGTTCGTTAACTGTTTACTATCTGGACATTTTTTTGGCAAAAATAAGTGTTAAAGTTGCTCTGAGTTTTTCTTTTTTTTCCTGAAAACTGTGTGCAGAAATGAAAAAGTTATAATGAAAAAAAATGAGATATTAACTTTGGCAGTGACACATACAAATACTAATCCACTTAGACATTCTTTTTTTCCCTGCTCAAGCTTTGGCTTGTCCACTCAAAACACATTATAGATGTTACAGATATTTACTGCTGATGCATGTAACTCATGGGGTGAATACGTGAGCTATTACAGATTTTGAAACAGGAACAGAGGGACCTTTGCCCCGCTTTCAGTCAGGAAAAACAAGAGGAGTATAAATAGGAGGAGCCGTTTGGGAGCGGGTTGTTTTTGTCTTGAACCAGCTCAGAAAGTATCACTGCTGAGGTCTCGCACGTAAAACAAGTAAGTTACTCATCAGTTATGAGATTTATAAGAGTTATAAAACATTTTCTTTGCATTGCTAATAATTTTTTAAGTACTTAAAGTTTAAAGTGGGTATATTAATGCATAATTAAAAATACAGTTTGCATATTAATTTAGATCAGGGAACTCCGTCCCATGAAAATTTACAACGTCCTTCTGGATGGACTATGGATCTTGTCCTAAACTTGCTTTTATTACTAAATCAGGGTTAATTACAGATACATGATTATTATATGACTAATACAAAAACGATATGATTATATAACTGCTGAATGGACAGGAATTTCGAAATTTGTGCTGAGCCAAAAGAAACTGTTCCCCTGCAGTTTCCTCTGCTTTTATACCAATTTATTCTTGTTTACTGTAAAGCTTCTTCAGAACAATATATATATTGTAAAACACGTAATAGAAATAAAAAATCATTTAATTAAATATCAGTATTTTATTAGTATATTATATAGCAGTATATTTAATAGAGCCGTGACATTTGATATAAGAAGATATACACAAAAATATATATTAAAAATGTAGGAATTTTATCAGCATTGTACAATTCAAATGTCTTCTGTTTTTTATGGATATGTGAGGAACTGTTGGTCTTTGTGTTTAGGTTAGTGGGTCTGTTGTTTGGAGTCATGTGGAAGGCACTCAGCCTTACCCTGGCTCTCTGCCTGCTGACGGGCTGCAGTGCAGAGAGCGAAACGCAGGGAGCCCGCTGCAAACTTCCTCCCGTGTGGAAGATCGGAGAGGAGGAGCCCATGAAGAACGCTCTTGGACGCGTGACAGTGGTGGCTTACCTCCAGGCCAGCTGATCGTTCTGCTTGGAGCAAGCATCGAAGTGAGTGCAGATTTTTTAACTTGCAAGCACATCAAAGAAACACAGCTAAACTTTCACGAGACTGTGTTTTTCGAAACCTAATCTGGTCGCATTCTTCATGGTGTTGTTTACACAAGGCGTATTTATCTAATCCAACTTGTTGAATGTTCTTCAAGGCTCAATGACTTGCTCCTGAAGTTAGAGAACCAAGGTTATCCAAACATAAACTACATGGTGGTAAACAACCGAGATGAAAAGTCCCAGGAGCTGCACCACTTGCTCAGAGACAGACTTGTGAATATCACCCTCTACGCCCAAGACCTCAGCCAGCCAGATGTCTGGCAGGCTGTAAATGCTGAGAAGGATGACATCTTGGTCTATGACAGGTTCGACTCACCACTCATCCAGTTCAGGTCACCTGATGAACATGATCACTATATTATTTTGATGATATTTCACTAAACACCTTTGCCTGCCAGGTGTGGCCGACTCACTTACCATCTGTCTCTTCCCTACACCATCCTGAGCCACCCACATGTGGAGGAGGCCATAAGACTTACTTATTGTGATGGTATTTGTGGAGAATGCAGCATTGAGGTAAAACAGCAGTGATTTTATATATACATACATATATAGTGTGTTAAGTCTTTTTTTAAAAATATAAAAAATGTGTCGGTCCTTAAAGCGGTAGATTTGGATGTGTGCAAGCGAATGCAAAATGCGCAGGGAAGGGACAATAGTTCCTTTTCCTTTTAGGTGGCGCCATACCAAATAAATACATAATCTCATAAAAATATATCTATTTTAAATCTGCTGCAGTTTAGAACATGTACAAAAAAATGTCTGTGAAGAAATGTTCACTGAAAGGTTCATTGAATAACCCAAACAGGTTTTTATGAGTAGGATACGTTAATTTTGCCCTTTTATTTTCGCGTTGCAGAGTTCACTGCAAATTGAGCAGTGCAAGAAACCCACAGATGAGAATACACCAGCAGAGGGAGAGCAGCATAACCACCATGAACATCACGGTCATCATAGACATGGTCATGAAGGGCAACTCCCCGAAGGCGTGGAGAGGCACAGGCATCATCATCACCATCACCATCATCACCACGGCCAACAACAGGTTGATCTGGGTCAGCAGATCCTGACCCAGCTTGACTTTGGTCAGGCAGCCGTTGAGCCACCGATCATGAAACGGCCCTGAGCTAAACACACTAGGTGAAAAGTTCAGTACAGCTGACAGCAGGGGGCAGATGCTCCAGCCACCAGCTGATGCTGACACTGACGACAGGTCTTTGGCGACAGCAACGGGCACGCAGCAGGCCTCTGACACTGTGAGGAGGCTCTTCCAGCCTCCTGACGATGACAGGGGCTGAAGGCGGACAACCACATCAGGGAGACCTGACAGTGACGTCCCGTTCCACAAGCTGAATGAGAGCTGTCGCAAAAAGCCTGAGCCTGACCAGCAGGGGATGCTAGTTGAGTATGACAGGAGAAGTAAACAGGGCCGTTGGCTTTGTATCAGTCTTGTCTGATCATTAATAGCTTCACATAAACATCAGTGAACCCCTCGGTGCTGGTCAACACTCCTTACCAACTAGTATTTACACCTCAGTGTGTGGCAGCGCTGGACCTTGGCATTCATTGGTAACAATTAGCAAATTAATAATTATTAGAAGGAAGATAAATGATTCTAAACGACAAAATGTGCACTAGATTTTGATATTTTTATTTTGGTTACATCAAGCAAACGTTAATGGGTCCAGTGACTGTTTGCTTCTGAGAGTGTGTTAGGTTCATCATGTTAGTGTCTTTTCACCTCTAGATGCTTTATGTGGCCTTTATGAAGGCAGGTGCGGAAACTATGCACTAGTGGTGCCTGTTTGATGTTAGGCCACACAGAGCAGAGGGCAAAGGTCATGTAACATGCTGTAACCATTGCTATACCCAGTCGAAGCTATCCTAAATGAAAATCTGGGGTATTAAAATCTCTACTTTTTTCTTTTCTTCTTGTTGTTCTGGTATTTGGAAAGGTGTTTTAATTTTGCTGTGCGGAGATGAAGGTAGATTCTGATTCTGGTTTCAAAGCTTCTTCTTGAGGACCAAACACTGTTGAATTATCTAGAATCTGTATCTGTATTCTTAGTTGCTAGAACAGACGTAAGGGAATTGTAGAATGCATTTCATGTTTGGCATTAGAAAAAAATGTTCATGGATCATAGGGAAATGCACAAAAGTTTTTTTTTTTTTACTACACATTTATTAGATTTGTATACTTAACGGAGTAACTGGAAAAAGGAAAAGTCGTCGTTATCTTGGGAAAGATGGTTTAAAACATTTTGCATACTTAATGAAGGTCTTCTGGAAAATCTAGTATCACCTGGAAGACATGAGAAACCGTATGAAAAATGTATGCTGTGACATATGAATGTGAAACCCATGTGAAATGTAATAGAGAAAAATGTGTGTTACTCAAATAAAGTAAATAAATAAATAAAACCTTGAGTGAATTGTACTTTGATTTTAATACAAGTGTGAAACAGACGCATCCTACCAGTAATCTGAAATTGCATTTTTTGACTGAAAACTTGAAAAATTTAAGTATTTATTAATGTATTATAATTCAGTTTACCCATTAAGAAAGGCATGCTATTAAACATACTATGATTTAAATTATTTAGATAGGCGATTATATTTATTAATATAATATTTTAAATATAAATTTAATACTGTAATGTAATTAATTATTTTTTTATTTAACCAATAGATGGTAAAATGTTTTTTTATGAATTAACATATCATACATTTATCAATATAGTATAAATATTGGTAACACTTATTTCAGTGTCCTTATTATATATCATATGTATTTGTAGTAATAATAGTTCACCCTAACCATATAAGTACACTTTGTACTCAGTACTTGCGTAATTACATCATAACTATGGCACCTTAAAGTAAAGTGTAACCTAAATATTGAATTTTTACTACTTTCTAATTATTGTATTATATCTTTAATTTTTTATTTAGATATATGTGTACTATTTTAAGCATGCATTTAATCGTTTACATCACTAGAAAATGTAATGAACTATGCATTTTTGTAATTATACAAATTTGCTCAAATATGTTTTTTACTGTTTTATGTCATTCCGACGTTCACCGACAGATGGCGCGCGCGGACTGATTCATCTTTCGTTCATGTTGCTTTCCCTTTGAGAGCCTCTCCAACATTTTTCTCCCAGACCTGGACTCATGAGCCGTCTGCAGTGTTTCCTTTCAGATCCGGTGTAGACACACAGATGTCTCTAGCTTAACTTAAACACACACATAAAAAAAAAAAAAAACAGGTTGAGAGAAAATGAAGGAGAAATTAATTTTTTAACGGCTGCCATGCAACACCTAACTGCTAAATTAATTTCTTTTTTCAGAAAATTACTTGCAGTATTAATAGCAAGACAACACATTAGCCTAAGTGACAGGTAATGCAGGAACCCACTTTAGATAGTTACAAATGCCGGCCTACACTTTACCCAAAATTAACTATGGTTTTATTTCATTAACTGTGTAATAACCATATTATCATTTTTTAAGATTTATTTAAGATGGTTAAACTGTGCAAAATCACATGTGACTATGTAACTGTTGTGAGTCAGGCTAATGTAAGACGATAGTTTTAAACACTGGCTGGTTATACACTTCTCATATATTGATTTTGGTTAATATTTTATTAATAAAATAAGTTAAAGACTGCCGTTTTAATGACAGAATTGTAATTTTTACACAAACTATGCCATTGAGGTGATGATGTGTACAATAAAGATATAAAAATGTACCTTTTAACCTTTGTATTATAGTGACAGCTTGGATACAGCTACCGTTTTCTGAGAGGGTATTGTGAAATTTTTCATGAAGTAGATGGCTTTGGTTTCTTTAAGACCTCATGATTTGCAGGATAGCTGCTGCGGGCTGTGTGGACAAGCGATAACCTGAAACCATGAAACATTTAGCATAAGATCAAGAATGGCTTTCCTTCGTTTCAACAGCCCTTGAGATGCCATATAAACGTCAGCGCTTTTTAAATGCATCTCAAACCCCCCGATCAAAGCATGCAATGCAAAAGGTCAACAAGCAAGTAGAGGCAATAAAATGGTCCGGGTGGGTGGCTTTGATAGGCTTAATTGGCCTGAAGATCCAGTACAGGAGAGCAGAGACTCATGGCCAATTACTTACAATGTCCTGAGAGGCGGACTGTGAGAGTGGGCTACACAGATCCAATCAGCCTCACGCAGTGTTGCTAAATACGCAGCGCTCACCAAATTGCCTGATCTGCTTTTCCTATCAACCGGGCTCCTGCTGCTTCTGTATCCACTTAGCAGAGACCAGAGAGCTTCTATCTGGTACTTGCTGGACGCCTGCTCTTCCCCTCGTTCCTGGTACATTAAGGCTTCGGTGGTGTTGACCTGGCCTCCATAATGCATCAGGCCTTCTCCACAGCATGGCTCTCAATGATGCAGTTAAGTTAGTCTGTCATACGCATCACACCAACATCATACTAATGGACCCCTTGTGCTGTAGGTTACAGTTTGTTCCTGTTTTCCATTACAACGCTGTGAAATGACAATGAAGACAACTTCCTGAGGTGTTATGAACTGGAAATTACCGATAACCGTAAGCGAGATGATTCATTTATTCATAAGTGTCATGTCCATTAACACTCTGGCAGACCATGGAAACAGTTAAGTATATGTATCATATTAATAATACATATATGTGACTCTGGACCACAAAACCATAAGTAGCACAGGTTTATTTGTAGCAATAACCAGCAGTACATTATATTGGTCAAAATGAGCAAATGTTCTTTTATTCCAAAAATCATTAGGATGTTAAAGTAAGCTGTGTATTTTGTAAATTTCCTACCATTTGCAGGTTCGTTCTTTTCAAACAACCGCTCCAAAGTAATAACGCATAGCCCGGACTACTTGTGTGTTTAAATTCTTCCGCGCCAACAAAGATTACCGTTTGGCGCCATCTTGTGACAAACACTGGACGTGGACAACATAAGGTGCAATAAATAACTAAAATACATGTTATAAATTGTCTTACAGTTGAATGTTAGTCACGTGGTATTATATCGTTTCGCGGAAGGATGAAAATGTTAATTTAAAACAAATACGCCAATACAATGTTTCAAATTCATATTCATGTTCATTTTTTTTCTTTATGTGGCAAGTAGCCGTGTAATAAGCGGGATAATATACAGGCAGCCAGTAGTTATCGCGAAATAAGCCCCTTCAGCGTGATACAAGACCCTCCGCTTCGCATCTTTCTGCGATAACTACCGGCTGCCTGTATATTATCCCTTACCTAACAAATTATAACATCAAGGGAAAGCTTATTCAGCTTACTTCAGCCTTCTTTTTTTGATGCATGAACCTTATGACTGGTTTTGTGGAAGTAGAAATGCATTGAGAAATATATACACACAATAATCTTAAAAGATTTTATCGTGCTGAGAATTTTGGGGTCAGTTAGATTTTTCTTTTGCTCACCAATGCTTCATTTATTTGATCTAAATTAATAAAGTAATCCATTAAACACGTTAAAAGTAGCTAAATATTATTGCAAATTAAAACTACAGTTTGATATTTTAATATATTTTTCCAATGTAATTTATTCCTGTCATTAAATAGCTGAATTAGTCCAGTCTTCAGTGTCACATGATCTTTCAGAACTCATTCTAATATGTTAATATTACGCCCATAATGCAAGTCTAACACTTTTTCCACTTTCACTTCTATTGCTTTGCTTAAAAATGAATTCTGATCACATGCTGGAGGCTTCTTTCAGTTGTTGTTCCCAATCAATCTTGTGTTCAAGGCTAGATCTGTTATTTTCTACCAGTCTGTCCTTACCTTGAGGGAAATGAAATGAAAGGCTGAAACATATTTCCACAGCAATACCGAATCGCCCAGTACACACACTTACCCGAAACAATACACTAATAATACTTGCACCAAGATTAACTTAACAGTCCATGTCTTTAAATAAACCATGAAACACCCAACAGCATACAGCCAGAGATAATCTAATAGTTTGAAGCTATCTTTATTAAATTGAAGAAAACAGAACAAGGCAAATGCTGAAAATTACGATCATCTGAGGTATGACGAATTCGACCAATTCCAAATAGCAAACCGTACAAATGTTTCAATAACAAAACCTGAATCAAGTTCTTTATAATGTCTCAAATAATGCTCAGCGGCGTGCATCCATAAGGCAAATACATCATTTGATGAAAAATTGGAGCAAGACTGCTCCAAAAAATATCTAGTCACATACACATACAGAGGATTAAATGTACTAGCGTGTCTATATATCATGTGCATGTGTCACCTTGCATGTACTGACAGGCATTTAAGTGAAAAACTATGCGTTTTAAGAATTTAGCAAAAGACAGAGATTCGTAAGGAAATGCTACATGAGAAGGAAAGAGAGAGGAGCAGCGCTGCAGGGACGCGACATACAGAAGCTAAAATGCATATCGTACACCACAGATCATGAGAGCTTAAGACATTTCCATTAAAACATGAACATGCTGGTTTCACAGCAATGGCAGCAGCAGAGGAGTTGTATAATACTTGATATTTCTCAATAAGGCAATATCTTTACATATAAAAGAACGGCACGTTGCTTAGCACAGTGTTAAGAGTGACTACATCATCTATAGGCCTACTATTAATCATATATACACATAATAAACATGTGCAGGACTTCACGAGTGAAATCGTTACTCTTCATCTATGCTTACTGATTTAGCTTATGTCCTGTTGTGTGTGTGTGAGGCACATAGAGTAGAGGCCATTAAAAATCTGTCTTATATATCAGAAATATATCATATATTAAATACTTTATACTTCTGCATGTCATAATATAAAAGTAAATATTTCTAACTGTTTTTTTTTTTCAATATAAGACAAAGCTAAATATCTTCTCCAGTACTTTTTTTTTTTTATCTCTACATTACATATATCTCTAACACGAGCTTCAGCATCAAGTCCTCCCCTCCAGCTCATTGTTCAACAGTTTTTGGTCCCATATGTCTTCGGTGTATCTGTGTGTTCCCACAATAACAAAGGCTTAGCATCATAATTATGGCACTTCATTCTGCCGGCACAATAGAACACTAAAATTGTACTAAATAAATTATTTAATCAAACAATACTCTTGATAAGCCTGAGCTGTAATTGTGAAAACGCATACACTGCCCTCCAAAAGCAATTTAAAGATGTTTTTAAATCGATATTTTCTCAGTAAACAAAACTGTGGATCTGAGATGATCTCCAGAATTCACTTGTGGACTATCAAGAACCTAAGGAAATTTGAACCTACATGCTTAAAAAAAAAAAACGGGCCACAAAGTCTGGCCTAAACGAGTAGGTTCAAAGGCTGGATGAGTGAACAAATTGTTTGGATTAGATTTACAAATTGGGCTAAACAAGTCACTGCTGAATCAACATTCAACTCACTGACTTCACTCTTCAAAATAAAGGTTCTTTATTGGCATCAATGGTTCTATAAAGAACCTTGAACATCCATGGAACCTTTCAAATGCAGAAAGGCTTTGTTCTTCAAAAGAGATGCTCAAAATGTTCAAAATGTCAAAACTGTTCACTCAAAAGGAACTAAATATGGCTCTTCTATGGCATTACTGCAAAAACAACCTTTTGGAACCTTTATTTTTTTAGGAGTGTTTATGATCTAAATGGAGTTGAAAGTTATCACTATATATCAGCTTCAATTTTGATTTGTTCATCACACAAAGCTTTCAGGACATCAAGAATCTGTTTAAATATAGATTGAATTGAACTACTGAGCTATTCCGGGTAACATGAATATGCTATATTAACCATTTTGAACAAACGGTTGTATACCTTGAATATGTAAAATGGTTTTATGCTTGTAAAATGTCGTAACAAAAAACGTATAATCCGATGAAAATCAAATGCTTTTGGAAGGCACTGCAACTACAACAGACACCTAAAACAAGTCAGGACCCAGTATTCAAGCATCATAGGCAAACCCAGGACCAATTAAGCTTGTAATCCAAAGGCTCTTTCTTCACCATCACATACCTCCCCTGTGTTTCTCTAAAAACAGAGAACATGTAAGAGTCACAAAGCGCTCAAAATAAGCTCATCTATACAACTTAACAAGCAATACTTTTTCTGTACAAATTTTTTAACAGCATAGAATTACATTTGTGAGAAATTCACTGACTGGGTTTCCAATATGTGGCTTGAGAACTCTTAAAAGTATATGGTTGTAAATAATAATTCTCCAGTTATTATTTCTTCTATTATAATACATGATTTCATTAAACAGCTTTAGTTAAAAGCAGCTTTTGTCCCTTTGTACAGGCTGTGGCGCCCAAGAGTATGCTGTTTAACTGTCCTGGCAAAAATTATAACCTTATTTAATGGCAAATCTAATAAAACAAGTCCAAAAATTGGCACATCTTTCCTAGCTATTCTGTAATGTGACTCCCATTTTAAATGTCCGTATACATTTATAGTGTCTTCTTCGATATAAAACTGCTACATGTACAAAGGTAACGCATTAGAAAACTTGCCATACAGTTTGCATTGCACAGCAAAGACTCTACAAGCGCTTTCTTTTGGCAAGTCCATCAATACAAAAAAAGTTATTTTACTATTTAAACAAGGTAACACCTTGTTCAGTGGGCTAAACTTATTATTACAAAAACATTTAGCAATGTTCTAAAAAGTTCCAGTCATATATAGTGATGCTAAAACACACATCTGCACCACAACCCAATTGTTTAGTGTTTTAGCATATTGAAAAAGTTCATTTGCTGGGTTTATCCATCTGGCTATGGCAGAGGATAAAATGTGCAGGAAAGATGCTCAAAATGGCTCCCGTAAATCTGGGGGAAGCAGGTTCCCTTAACAAGATCAAAAAATATCGGCTCGTCCACAAAACTAAATATTTTGAAAACCTTAATATGTTTAATATTCCATATCTGAGCAAATCCAGGTTGAGGAAATCACAGTAAAGCAATGCGTCTTCCACTTGTGTGTAAACAATTTTGTATAAAGATATGTTTGAATTTATCTTATTGAATCTATTTCATCCCAATGCCACTGTAGCTCTAGATCTGCATCTCTGTAATAAGATAAACACATTTTCGAAATGGTTCTTAGACACAGCAAGCGAGCGTATTTCTGTAGTCATTTTTTTTTTTTGCATGTAACCAGCTGACGTTTCTGATTGTAAATTGATAACACGTTTAAACTCTCTCGGCGAGCTAGCATAGCACTACTGCAACAGCTGACAGAAAAGAAACGCTTTAAGCTTCTTCCATTGTGTAGCCTACAGCAGAGAAAATTCATGTGAGGAATTTCCATCCCGTGTCGCGCTATTCATGCAACTTTGGTTTCCAGCAGTGAGAAGGTACAAGACGACCATGAACATTGCGCTTTGTAGTCCCTTCATGGGGTCAGGTTTCCCAGAAGGTCTGGGGTAAGGTACCCCATGGGCATGGTTGGCATTGCTGGGAGGTGTTTGTTTGGGCTTATCGCAGACTGTGAGGAAGGAGGATTCAGGAGGAGGCTGTGCTCGGCGTCCACTTCCTGTACTACAGTATAGTCTGACAATGGGGGCAGTATGGGGGCTGGAGGAGCTTCGGGAACAAGGTACGGTGTCTGGGAATCGCCGGTGGACACCAGGTACTCTCCGTTCCAGAGGTTCCCCTCAACAGCTTGGGTTGGAAATGTTTGGTATCCCTGCTCAGGAACCGGGCTGGGTGGCATGTTGGTGGAAGGTTGCATGGCTGTGTTCTCTGAGGTGTAGGCGCCATCAGAAACCAGTTGAAATTGTATCTTCTTCCCATTCTCTTCTTCCTTCTTTTTCTCCGGAGAGCTGTCCAGTTGTCCTGGTGAAAGCACCACTCCTCCTGCTGGTGTGAAATCGCTTACTTGGGCATAAAAGTCCATGTTAACCCAGCTGGGCACAGCGGGTTGTGTTTGAATGGGCGTCTCCTCCACTTCTGATGTCTGTTGGACGCCGAGGTCAGGGACGAACGAGCTGCTTCTGGAAACCAGAGGGTGGTTATCTCCCCGACCAGAATGGCCAGGCAGAAGGGAAGCCAAGTCCTCTAAATTTGGGATTTCTGGGTCGTAGCAGCTAGCACGACCCGAATCGTCGTCACTTTTGAAATTAAGGATGTGAGAAGAGCCTGAGCGGGACAAGCCCAACAGATGTTGTGTATCAGAGCTTTCATTCTTCTCTGCAGGGTCATCAAGGTCCAACTGGATGAACTCCACCCACGGATCCTCGTGGTAGAAGTCCGGTTTGTACATATCCTGACTGCTCAGCAAAGAATTGAGCTGGTCGAGCTTTCCATTCTGTCAGTGAAGGAGAGAAAATATGCTGTCATTAGATAGAACATTAGTGCTATAAAAATAAAATAAAATACAATCAAATAAAAGATTAAATAAAACCGTAATTATCAAAAACATCTGTGTACATTACATTTTTACGTTACAGTGTTCTTGATTACTCTTGGGGTCTAATTGTTTCATGCTTACACTACACTTTAAAATTGGAGTATGAGGGTTGTTTAATTAACAAGTTCCCAAGCTTTTTGGAGGTTTTCATGATTACAGGATAACACCTACAGTACAACAAGTCAACAATTATGACCTTTTCAAAACAATCATGTATTGCAGTGATTCATGCCATTTTGCAGCTCATGATAGATTTGCAGTCTAATTTTGTAATGCAGCACTGAAATGATTCTTATGTAAAACTCTCATTGTTTCTCTGACAATTGCGGTAATATATTTTATGACTGGCAACAAGCAAGGCTTAATGTCCCAGACAGGAATATCTTTCATCCGGTCTTATTGCTATATATGTTCTAATATTATAATTACATTATTATAAAATCTTACATGTTTAATGCAGACTTACCTTAAGCAGATCTGGGTCAATGCCTTTAATTTTAGGTGCAGGAATAGGTGGTAAAAATATGACTGTCAACCTGTGAAAACAAATTAGCAAAATTTAGTAAATAAAAGCTCTTATATGCATTCGTAATTGTAAATTTGAGTTGTTCCCGGGGTTTTGTAGACAAGTCTCTGCATATAGCTTGACATAAAAAATGTAATTAACTTGAAATCATTTAAAAAAGAGAGCTTCATTTTCATTGTGTATCAAATTAAATTTATTTTGCTTTTTTTAATTCTATTTGTGAGATACATATTAAAGGGGTTTTAAAAAATGGTCTCACCTCTGCTGCTGAGAGAAGATGAGGAGGATCAGAAGAATTGCCACTCCAATCACTCCAAAAATTAACACCAACGTCGTTGGGAATGTTGATTCTGTGCAAAGAAAAATGGTCTATTCTTACCCCGGAGCAATTTGCTTAACTGATTCCTGATGGTTGAGCTGCACAGCTGCTTTTACTTTGTGCAAACAACAAGTCAAGTTTCTGGCATCGACTAACCTTTGCTTGGTATCTGTGCCACATGCACAATGATGCTGTCACTGAATTCGCCAAAGTTTTTAAAGGTTGACATCTTGCAGCGCACCCGGACTTCATACTCTTTGTCAGTATGCAAACCGTAGATGGACTGCTGTGTGCCACTCTCCAGGTCCAGCTGCAATAAGACAGGATGAAAGAGTAAATAAGAAAAGCACAAAATTGAGCAATAAACTAGCATTGGTAAGCCATTACATATACTCAGAGAGACAAATGGATACATGAAAAGAACTCTACATTGTTTTCCAGGGCTGTCAATTTAATGTGCTGAAAAACGGTAAACAGATTTAAAGTTAATTTAGCTGACAAATTGCAAAATGAATTACAGTGGACTGTAGGCCAATGATAATAATAAAAATATTTAAGAAATGCATGTTTCAATAACACAGTGACTTTTAATTATCTTACTTTGAGGGAATTTTCTCAGCATTATTATTTATTTTCCTTCAAGCCTTGCATTTTTTGTACTAATCTAGCTTTATTTTAACCCACAGAGAGAATAACTGTCAAAAACCTCACTAAAAATAATCCTTAAAGTTTAAATATGAAACTCTCGAGGACACTAAAACCGAATGTAGTTATACGTGACCTCAGCAGAGGGCCTAAAGGAATAAATATAAGAGTGAATCATTCCCCTCTGATCTACTCAGGCTTGGGAACATACGGCAGTGATTTAACATGTGGCTCAGTGTGGTTTTTCGTGTGTCTGCTCAGTCTGGGCAGGACCACTGGGCAGGCCAGGGGAACGTGGCTATTGGGGAGTTTAAACCAGAGCCCCTGAAGATCCTGCCAGATGCAAAGATCTCCCAGAACCAAGCCTGAATTACAGAGCACACATGACTGCTTTGGACCAGCGTTGACCCTTTTAGAAAGAGTGAATGTATACTGCTTATAATGTGCCTCCAACACAAAATTGTATTTCTCAGAATACAATAAATAGCATGGTATGTTCAACTTCCTTTACCACAATGCCTGAGAGTACACAGAGAGAGACGAAGATCAAAATGGCTACAGAATGTTCTGTGATGGTCTGATGAACTCCACAAACTCACTTTTAAAGGTGGAGTCTGTAGTTTTACATTATTTCAGGCCACAGCACTGGCTGATAAATGTGTTAAAGGTTGGGGTAATGCTTCATTTTACTATGCCCTTGTTACATGCACTGTGCATACTTTATTATTATAACTATAGCATGTAAAGTATGCAATTACATGCAACTAACCATAATATGGTATATGGTAGTAGTAAGTACACATAGTTTATACATTTTACTTAGTACTTAAATGTATTATTCCATTGTAACAAGGACACTAAAATAAGGCATAACCAAGGTTAATTTTAATGTATTAATATGAATGATATATTATTTAAGCAGCATTTATACATTTATGCATGCTTTAACAACCTTTTACTGGGACACTACATTACTTGCTTTAAATAGACAGATAGACAGATACAGATAGATAGATAGATAGATAGACAGATACAGATAGATAGATAGATAGACAGATAGATAGATAGATAGATAGACAGATAGACAGATAGATAGACAGATAGACAGATAGATAGATAGATAGATAGATAGATAGATAGATAGATAGATA
>JAUCNO010001851.1:13358414-13380838 GCA_032353835.1 Enteromius viviparus
CTCGCAATTGCGACTTTATATCTCGCAATTCTGACTTTATATCTCGCAATTCTGACTTTATATCTCGCAATTCTGACTATTTTTCCCAGGTTCAAGAAAATAGGTCAGAATTGCGAGTTTGTATCATGTAATTCTGACAAAAAAAGTCAGAATTGTGAGCTAAAAAGTCGCAATCGTCTTTTAAATTTTTATTCAGTGGCAGAAACAGGCTTACACAGGAAAAATACAAGCAACGGAAGAAATAACTGATACCTACTTCAGAAAAATAATAATGTTGTGTATAATATAATATACTGATTTAGTGAAATTAATGAGAGAATAAAGTACCTTGTTATTGTTGTTATTGTTTTGCCTTGCTGCCATTTGCTCTCTCAGAGTCTTCAGGCAGTATCTTACCTAAAGACAAATACAATATACATTATAAACTCACACTCATAGCACACACGTTTCATGGTTAATGGGTGGGTTTTGACAAAACAGACCTCTTGCACCTGTGCAACCTCATCAGTCAACATTTTGAGCGATTCTGCTTTCTCTCTTAGCAGTTGTCTACAACAGTTGATCCTCTGCTGTGAATTGCCGCCGGAGAGGATTTGGTACTTCACTTACAATAGTTGCTAAAAGAAATAAAGAGATCATAACATTCATTTCCAAACTCTTGCTCTCTGTAAATACCTGGTTTTAAAGGACATAGTTGAGTTTTTAGCTATTTGTTGTTTTTGAATGTTGTCATTTCTTACTCACTTCAAATGCATCGCATACAACAGCATTCTGTGGTAGAAATGATGCTAATGACATTAAGAGCAAAATCTTTACATATGCTTTCTTTATTCCTTCATGCCTGCCTGTTCCAGCTGTACTTTTCTGAAATGATGTCTGAAAGTATTGCTACCACTTCTCTTGTTCTCTAGTTTATCACCTCTTGCTCTATTCCTCATTTGTAAGTCTCTTTCACATCTACCATTTTATGTATCCTATTATTAAATGTAAATTATTTAAATAAATATACTGAAATATATATAATACATTTTCTATATACAGTTTGATTGGAAGTGACGCAATATAAAAGTTTAACCAACCTTGTGTTTATTTGATTAAAATATTTTAAAATATTACTATTAATCAAGTTATATATATGTATATTCTTTTTTTTTTGTTTGTTTTGTTTTTCATTTAGTTATTTATTCCTGGGATGCTGAATTTAATCATTTGGATTAAATAAACATTTATTTTTATTTTTATTTTTTACGTTGAAAAGAGTTGTGCTGCTTAATATTTTTACTTAAAATCTTAGATTAAAGTTTAAAAGAACAGCATTTATTTGCACTTTTTGCATGCTTTTTGCAAGTGTTTTGAGCCCTCTTTTTTGCAATGTTTTAAGATTAAATATTGTAATGGTTTAAGATAAAATATAATAGGTTTATAAAAATAATATTTTAATTACACATTTTACACATTAAAGGCATCTGAAACTGTGATAGAAATTAGTATAAATGTGGAAACTTTAAAGGGATCTACATATAAACAAAAGAAAAAAACGACTAGTACTCTTCGTCTGGAGAAGTGACCATATATATATATATCACAGAAAGTATTCAAATAAATATTTCACTCTTTCTTTATATTGTATATATATATATATATATATATATATATATACAGTGGGTACGGAAAGTATTTAGAACCTCTTACATTTTTCAAATTTTTTCCTCAGTAATGTAGACAGAAAAAAACAGAATTGAAAAACACAGGCAATTCCTTTGACCTCATGATTCTCATTTGCTCTGACATGCATTGTGAGCTGTAAGGTCTGATATAGACAGGTGTGTGGCTTTCATAATCAAGTCCTATCAGTATAATCAAACACAGTTGGACTCAAATGAACGTAGAAGAACCATCTCAAGGATGATCAGAAGAAATAGACAGCACCTTAATGAGTGTCACTAAATACTTAGGACCATGTGATATTTCAGTTTTTCTTTTTTAATAAATCTGCAAAAATATCAACAATTCTGTGTTTTTTCTGTCCATATGGAGTGCTTTGTGTACATTAATCAGAAAAAGAAATGAACTTAAATGATTTTAGCAAATGGCTGCAATATAACAAAGAGTGAAATATTTATTTGAATACTTTCTATACTCACTGTATACACACACACACACACACACACACACACATATTTGTCTCTATATAAAAGAAAAGGTGTGTACCTGGAAGACTTTCAATGAAGTCTCAGCAATCCAATTCTGTTGCGATATTTATTTGTGCAGTGACTGCTGTTATGTTTCTAAATGGAACAAAACAGAGAAAATAATGAGATCCAAGAACACAGGGTGTAAAGAACAGATAATTATAGAAAATGAGATTAGGAGGGAGACATGTTTCCAAATGACACTGGAACAATTCTGCCAATTAGACAAAACAAAAGCCCAATTATATTTAGTCCCATGTAATGGAAACATGTGTACACCTTTATTTCTATGGTAGCCAAAAATCCTTCTTTAAGGCTATGAGACACTACGAAAATGAAAGATGGAGAAGTGCAAGCTCAAACAAAAAGAATGAGGGAAAACATTACATTACATAATTGAATACTTAATCCGGCGATTTAAAAGGTGATGTAATCTTTTCTTTGCTAAAGAGCTTTCTGATACACTAGATTAACACACAGATATGTATGAGAACTGTATTATTATCTCGATTTCCCAGAAAGAGCGTAAACACTGTGACGCTACTTTTCGTCTGGGCATCACAACTAGCCCCTCGACAACATCTCAACCATAAACACAAGACTATCTGTTTGGCCAACCAATGGCAGACAAAGGGAGTGTTTGGGAAACCCGTATGGACACAATCGTTAATACATATCAAACAGTTTCCCTTTCAAAATGATTTTGAGTCATGACAGCATATACAATTGCAAACAAAGGTTTATCAATGCATTTAATCTTTGGTTAACTGCAAATAAACATGTTTCCGCAGACAATCGAGTAACATCCGTTCTACAGCTACAGTTGAGAGGAAGCGATTACATCTAACCGAGCCAACAAGTCCATGCAGGAAAAGAAAGGGGTTTGATCTTTTTGGGATGTGACCACAGACAACAGAAAGAGATCCTGAATAAAAGTGAGATCACTGGTGCGGACTGCTGATTCACTCCACTTCCAGCTACACCAGATACCAGCGAAGGGTGGAGGCATGCTGGAAAGCGTCTGTGTAAACAGATGGAAAGCTGTGTATGGTCGTCAATTATGAAAGAAGGCGTCGTGGCTGTGAGTGGCTTTACCAGGTTAGTATAAGCTGCCTCTGTGAATTTTATGATCCAAGAGATAAGAACACCTTTTTGGGGATTAGCGTTTAAGTGTAATGCTTACGCTAATATGTCATCACCGTCTGGGTCACTGCTGTGTGTGAAATACCACAAATGTAAATGTAATAATTACACACTACAGGTCAGCTAAGTTATCTGCTGACCAGGTTGATAAAAGCCACAACTGACACAATGAGTAGCTTTCAATTGAAATGCCGTAATGCTGTTGTGAATGTGAATTATACTACGTTTATATATTAAACATATATAATTAATTAAATTCTATTAAAAGTGACAGTAAAAGTCGTTTACAGAGCTACTAATGTTATATTTTCTACTGTTTTTTAATCAAATTATACGATTAGAAAAAAAAAAAATCTTTTCAGATAAATAATGAGCAGCACATTCATAATATTAAGAAATGTTTTTTAGAATGATGTAATGAAGTAATGATTCAGCTTCAAATTACATGAATAAAAATACAAAAAAATAGAAACATTTGCTGCATTTCTGATCAAATATATGCTGTCTTGACTAGCAAAAATGTTTAAAAAAACATTACATTTTACAGACTTAAACTATTGAACATTATTTTTGATATACATTTTTCAGTTTTTAAAAATATTAAATATAATTATTTATCGAATTTAATATAAATGTGGCAACTTGCCAGATTGGTGTTCTATATAGAATAATGTTTTAGAATATAAATTAACAGCAAAAAAAAAAAAATATATATATATATATGGTTTGTAGAAAACAGTCCCTTTGTTTACTCCTTTGTTAAAGACTCAGGAAAAGTGAAAGATTAAAGGTTCAAATGTTACAATAGGCATTGCTTTTGCCAGAGTGTCTCCAAAAATGTATTTAAAATGTTTTAAATTCAATGATAAATTGACTATTTTATTTGATTTCTTAGGACAATTAAAGAGTTTTAAAAGAATGGCATGTTCCAATACAAAACAGTATCTCATCAACTTGGTTATGGTTATAGGAGTCTTGCAGTTTGCCATTTTTTTCTTCTATTATGAATTGACTTATTTTGACCATGCACCTGCCTCAGATTTTCATGACTTTTATCCCTATGATATGTAAATCTTTCTGTACTCATCTGCTTTGTGCCTCTATAAATGTGTGCCCACATGAAAAGCAGCACACTTGCATGTGCGTAAAAGCTTTGCTGAAAAATCATCAGCCCTGTCATGTTTTGTCCTCGCAGGCAGAGCAAAGGGGAAGATCAGAGAAAGAACAACAGCCTCGGGGGGGAATCTGCAAACTGACACGCACGGCACATAAATACTCAAAAGTACAGCAATTTTGAAAAAGAACACTTTAAACTTGGCAGAAAAACATGCAGCCTGAGAGTGAGCAGAAAAAGTGCATTCTGGGGAGAAAAAGAGAACGTTTTAATTGAGCGCTGCCACTCCCCACGCACCTCGCAAACAAGACTTAATGTTCTTTATTTGAGTGCACACACCCTTTCATTACCTTCAACATCTGTCATGCATCACTTTGCATTTGCAGTCATTAATGATTCTGAATCTGGTTAATAGTTTGTAGTCTAATGATTTATTCTTGGTGCGATTAGATCTCTGGCCCTGTCCTTTGATACACAGTTACCCTCGAGGCAAGACATGAGTATTATAAACAAACACATTCAATTCTGCCTTTGACGTCAGGCTGGTATGAAGAAATGGTCTTCACATGAAGACATACCGATCTCCTATTTGCACATATAATTAGTTTTAGGCATTTAAAAAGAATTGCTGCAATACTGAATTGACCTGTATCTCTACATTCACTCACAACTCCACTAAATCCCTTAATAGCTGTTTGAAATCGTGTAGAGAACTTTACAAACCTTCAAACAGACTCTTTGTGTTAAATCTGACCTGCAGGCTTCATTCCACAGCCTGTATGGTAGCCTCCACGGCATTAAATCAGTCCAAAGGTGTCCCATTACATAAGCCAGGGACGAGAAATGTTGGAGAAATCCTAGAGTGATACGCCAAAAACACGGACCAGTTCTGACCAGGTTGGGGTATTGTGAAGCTTATTTACTGTAAATGCATTCACACTAAATGTGATAAAGAACTATAAACAACTTAGGTGAACTCAAGGTCAAGTAGACATGCATTTATGTTTTTAAAAACGAATATTCTATAATGTGGGTTTGTCTGAAGAAGTTATGAAGACTGCAAAGAATTGAATTGATCAAATGTAAAGCCAGTTTAATTGAATCTGTTCTATGTGTACCGCTGATTCTGTCTTATGTGTTGCTTCAAGTTCTGATCCTGTGGAATTTGCTAGAAGCATGCCTGGCACATCTGCTTGAGCGAGTTAACAGACCAGAAACAGACAGATAGTACTAACAACAGTGGGTTCCAAAGAAATCTGGGAATCTAAACGAAGAATTTAAGAAATAAACAGAAAATGTTAAGTATTCTGAGGCATTAAATGAGGTAATCTGTGACACTGGCAACAAACCAAATACTATGACATTCTAAAATGCATGGTAATTTTGCAAGCTTACATTTTTCACTTAAATTGTTACTTTTTTATATGCAAAATGAATGTTCTTTGGAACCCAGTGTATAAATGTATGAACAAAAGTGGACAGACGTAATTGAAAAAAACTTAGTAAACATGTACGAACACACACCCTTTAGGTGCAGAAGTGAAGTTTACAGAAGGTGCTTGATGCACGTCCATATACAGTAAAAATCAGCACTATCTGCTGATCTCAGTGGAATCTCAGTACTAATCTTCTGTAATTAATACAGTCAGTGCAATAAAATCTGTAATTATGCTTCACCTCATGCTAACATGCTGCCTCTTCTCATGCAATGTTATTAAGTTCTTTTATGCAAAACTTGTTCAGCTTTTGTTTGATCGGAATGCTGATGTATTACTGTAGGTCTTTCAATGTTGTGCAACTGTTGCTGGTAATAAGAAACTCGTTTATCAATTGACATGAATCCAAGAAAAGCTAAACCTGATCGTTTAAGTGGAAATAAGAATGATAGTGTACATTTTCCTTGGAGGTCAACGCATTCATGTAGCAAATTCCTTTTTACGATTTACATATTTCCAAATATCAAAGGCTTTCTGTGTCAGTATGAAGAAAGATGCCACAAAAATGTTATGAAAATTGTCAAGATTTTTACCCTGGACAACAAAACCAGTCATAAGTGTTAATTTTCCGAAATTAAGATGTTTACATGATCTGAAAGCTGAATAAATAAGCTTCCCATTAATGTATGATTTGGATGGATAGGGCAATATTTGACCGAGATTCAACTATATGAAAATCTGGAGTCTGAGGGTAGAGAAAAATCTAAATGCTGAGAAAATCACCTTTAAAGTTGTTCAAATGCAGATCTTATCAATGCATACTACTAATCAAAAATTAAGTTTCAATATATTTTAGTAAGAAATTGACTAAATATCTTCATGGAACATGATCTTAACTTACCATCCTGAAGATTTTTGGCAAAAAAAGAAAAATCAATAATTTTGACCCATACAATGTATTTTTGGCTATTGCTACAAATATACCCCAACGACTTAAGACTGGTTTAGTGGTCCAGGGTCACAAATCCTAAGCTATATAGATAAAACCATTAAAACTATAGCACAAAATTAATTTTATATTTAGTATGTCAAGAAAAATAACAATTACAGACCATATATAATATAAAAAATATAATCAATCACATTTCTGTCTGAATTTTAATTATTTGCTGCCATAACTCAAAAAAAAAAGGATCTGGTGCTGGCATGCATCTCTGCTTAAATGGCTGACCTTCTGTGTGGAAGAAAGGTCAGAAATAACCGTTTTCACATCTTCACTTCATTTAGTTCACATCTGCAAACACAAAACTTCTGAACACTGACTGTTGCTTAGCTTCCCTAAGTGAACTACTAAGTTATCTCCGGCTAACAAGCAAGAGCCCCTGCTCCTTTTGGGCCAGCATCCAAAACTAAATTAATCACATCCAAAATTAGCAGTGACTGAGTAATACATGCAGAGTTTACCATTTGAAACCTGGTGATCTCTGCTATATAATAAAATGCCCAGTCACTGAGTCATACTCTGTTATGATGATGTACTCCAAACAGGAAGTAATACTAAATCTTTGTGCAGTGATGTGTTCGCTCGTAAACCGCTCTTAATGGCACCTATTTAGCAACTTTATAACAGCATTTAGACAATCGAGCAAGAGATTAAATCTGAATATATGTGCACTAAGACTAAAACCACTGTTCCCTTTTCCAGTTCTTCTGAGCTCAATCTTGTCGTCAGCCCATCTCTGATGTAAAACAAACATGTGGGCATCACCTTTAGCAAACTGTACTGAAGCTACCGATGATATCAGGCCATTACCATGAATGTTGGGGTAACATGCTACACAAATAAATGTATTTGTTCAAGTAACGTACCATGTTCCTTATCAAACTTACATAGTATTATCAAAGACGCTTAAAAAGTACAAAAGTAGCACACACTGCATTTCCATTTAATTATTCAGCAGCAAATGTAAATAGAAAAACACTCCCTTCCCATAAGAGTAAATTGAACAAAGATTATAGGAGTATGTTTAACAGGACAACACTATTTCAGCTTTCCACCTCAAAATTTTGTGTTTTTTTGAATGTGCTTTTGTGATGTTGCAAACTAATTTCGGGAGGAGCGTATACAAATTAACCGCAGCTGGTGCTGCATTAACTAATTAATCTCCTCATTTCGTCCGTCCAATCAGATCCATCTTACCCACTACAAATAAACCTATTTCCTTCCCTTCCGCATCCTTTATCTGCCCCTTCCTTCACGGGAGGCACGCACAGTCCGAGCCGGACACCGAGCTCTGTCCTCGCCCCACAGACGGCACTTACTATTTATTATGAGGAAGCGCAAACTCGTGAAGTAAAATTTATTTGCAAAAGACATCAGCATTGGCCAGCCTCTACTAGCAGTAGGACACATACGATACTATTCGCATTCAAAATGCATTTGGAGAAAATCATTGTGAAACTCTCGGAATTTAATGCTGTAATCTAATTTAGCATAATCATCATTAGTGCAGTACTGTAGGTCTCCACAGCATGTGGCTACTGCAGTAAAAAAAAAAGGATATGAGACAGGATTCAACCTTTCCTATTCTGGTTGATTTAGTTAGAAGATGATATGCAAAGATCAAAGGTCACCCCAGTTGCACAAGCAAGCAAACAGTATGTTATGGTGAAACAAGCACAAAACCTTGTGTAAGCCATTATACATGTAAATACATGTGCACAGAAAAAACTGCATGTGCAGCAGTTTTGCTGGTGGAAAGGGGGGGTTTAGCTTGGTTAGACAGGGGTTTAACACTTCACTGGACTGCTCAAATAGAGATTAAAGTGAGCTTCAGCCAGCAGCAGTATATGAGAGTCTTTTCGCTTTGTGATGGCATTCAGTTCTGGCTGGTGAGACCCGATCGTCTTTGCCGCTCCTATTTCACAAGGGCAGTGGAAAAGTCTGGGTCAGCACAGAGCAGGCTGCTGGAGGGGGACGGAGCTACATTCTGCCAAATTGAGCGCGTGTGTGTGTGTGCGTGTGTGAGGGGAGAACTGACTTTTACAATTCTGACTCTAAACAACAAGGAGAGAAAGATATCACGCTTCCAACACCCTGGTAAACTGAGGTCAATCATGTATGTGCAGATAATGCTTGCAAACCTGTTTGTGTTGCAAAGGTCTCTCAACGTCTAGACATTTTTCATAGAGAGTCAAAAGCTGCTGCACTGTTGACGTTAAACCTTCACTCCGATCTGAGGCCACATCTAAATACATATGAATCTCTTTGCATTATACACTGCTGTTTAAATGTTTGGGGGGCAAGAAAGATTTTTTTTGTTTTTGTTGAAAGAAATGTTCTATTCCTCAAAGATGCACTACATTGAAAATGGCAGGGGGAAAATACTAATGATTTCTTTTTTTGAAATGCATGATTTCTACTCAAAAGCTCCTTAGAAAATGGCATTGTTTCAACAAAAATATCAAGCAGAATAATTTCTAAAGAATGCTGAAAATTCAGCTTTTCCATCACAGAAATAAATTACAGTGGAAATTGTAATAATGTTTACTGTCTTTGTAATCAATAAATGCAGTGAGGATGAGCTCAAGACAACTCAAAATAATTCAAATACCTTACTAAACACAAACTTTTGAACGGTGAAACCAGCTGCATTTGTTTTTAACAAAACACAACAGGCCTACATATGGCTATACGAATATTGGTATGTTTATTGGTGATGATGGACAACTGTGGTCGTTCTATTAAAGCACCTATGCTAACTTGAGGAAAACAAACTTCCACTAAATAGCAATGGGTTAGATAAAAATGCAAATTGGCAAAACATTTTTTTACAGATGCCACTTGGTGTGATATTTTACATCCCGATATGCAAATATTTTAAGGGTGTCCTAAAGTTGTACTAATACTAATGCAATATCTAACCTAAATTGTAACTCATCTCTGATAACCAGAACCTTTATCTCCTCTCTGCATGTGTACACTGTGATTTCACTGGACACAAAATGTTCCAGCGAGCCCTGGTACACAAAAAGCAATTACCATTGGCACAGAAAACATTTAATTACAGACCAACATTAAGCTCAAACAAGTAATTTAATTTGCTGAGGGATGGCAACAATTTTATAATGAATTTCAGGTTCAATAATAGCAGAACACATTTTGCAATTGGTATGTGAAAATCTTCTAAACCTACAGAGGAAGCATTTCTCTTCCGAACAGCTTCTCAACATTAGGGAATCATTTTGTGAGTACTAACAAACATAACATAAACTGTGCGTGTTATGCCTTGAAATTGAAACCTGTACAACCTGTAACCTCTTCCTCAACCAAGATGCAACAATATAAGTAAATTGGGGTCTGCTCATTGCAAAAAAGTTAAAAAAAAAAATATATTAAAAAAAAAAGCTCCTTCTTGCTCTATCATGTCAACTCTCTTGCTCTATCATATCAACTCTCTCTTCATAACACGCCGCCCATGTGCTTCATTCACAGGCTTGTTGCAATCGGGAACTCATGACCTTTCTGCTTAAACATCTGTGAAATGGGGAATTTGATTGCAGCACTTGTTCAGGCTTTTATAGAATTCCACAGGTAATGTCATGGCTTCTTGGAAATACAAAATGCAAAGAGTTTTAGATTTGCAGCCTCATTTCAATGCTATTCCGATCTGAAGGAATGCTAGAGGTGGTCAGAATAATTAGAGGTTTAAGCTTTGTTTTCGTCATCAATATTAAAATTCTAATTGATTCAAAAAGGTTATCACTGCAGAATTTTACTCGGGAATCGTTGATTATGGCAACATTTAAAACTAAGATTTAAATTTTAGTGGGTTATTTTAGTGGCTTTTTAAATCTAGGAACAGGTCAATATAAGCATTACTATTTAATGAAATTCTTAATTCTCTTTTTTTAAATATTCAGTGTTAGGTGCTTCATACTCCAAAATCTTATTTAACATTGGCACAAAAAAAAAAAGAAATATATATATATATATATATATGTATATATATATATATATATATATATACAAAACTGAGAGACACATTTGTGAACCTGGACCACAAAACCTTTAAAAATCTTAAAAAAGTCTTAAATAGCAAAGGTCTATGTGTACAGCCAGCAATACAATGTATGGGTAAAAAACGGTTCTCTTAATATTTCAGTTATTTATTTAGTTTATTATTATTATTATATAAAAAAATAATTTTTGCAACCTCAGATTACAGAATAGTTATTTTCTCAGCCAAATATGGTCCTAGCTTCCCAACAAACCAGCTTATTAAGTCTACTTTCAGATGATATATAAATATCATTTTTTTTTTTTTAATGACCCTTATGGTATTGTGGTCCACGGTTGAAACGGTAAAAAATGGACTTGACACACCTGAAGTGTCAAACCTGCAGAAAACCCTTGAATGACAGATGCCATGTGCACAAATCCAACCGTCATGCAAAATCATAACAGACATAAACAGCAAATGTGTCCATTAATTCCCGCGCTGTTTAACTTGTTACTCTGGCCTTGATTTAACGAGGGTAATAAATATTTTCAAACAGTTTTCGCAGCAGATAAGCCACCTGAGGCCCCTTATAAACATACCGAGTAGTGCGTAAACTACATTTCTGCCTTTTTCCCACTGAGCCGACCATAGTTTAGACAACATAACAACATCAAATGAAAATGAAAAGCTTACTTACTATCAAAGAGCTTTAAAACTGAACATGCAGCACACAAAAGTAGCGTTACTTGATTTCGCAAACTGTTTACTGCCTTGTGCTGCACGAGCTCTGCACGCCCCTTTAAACCAACGTGTAGCCCAACTATAGTAAAACACTTAAAATACAGCCGTTTAAATGTATATCATGCAAAGCACACTAGATAAGAAGACAGCGCAACTCACTCAGCTCCAGAGAAGTTTTCCGCGAGAATATTCTGTTGCGAGCTTTTACTTTTTCAGCAGTTCGTTCATCCGGATCACCGGACTTGAGTGTTGTGGGTCTCTCGATATTCTCCCCTTTTTAAACGGTACAAAAACGTGGTCAGATCAAACTCAAAAATCACCCGAACATCTTTTCGGGAAAACCGCTGAACGCGTTGCAGATTTTTAAGGTGTAACGCGCAGAAAAGTGGTGACAGGGATTTGTTCAGAGGGAGTGGGGGACACAGCGTGGATCCTGGAGGGTCTCACGTTGACTGCGTAGCACTTCAAGTCTTCAGATTCACATATTTACTGGTCTCGCGCAGTGTCACTGGCTCGCCCCCTGTCGACAGATATTCCAGTCCTGGCGCGAGCTGCGAAATACAGCGCTCTCCCACGCGCTGAGCGCGCGCAACATCCAACATACAAATGCCGCATAGAACAGAGTGATCTTAACCAGAATAGATCACTCGCGGAGAGTTTCGTATTGCTGTTTTTAAAAGTCAGCACTGGTCACTTTTTGGCCAGTATGAGAGAGCCGGCGTTTTTGAGGAAGACTCTTTTGGTCGCTTGCTTGGGAGAGAGCGCACTGCTTACTCTTTTTAACTAGCTTTTAAAAGACAGCCAGCTGAGGCACTCTTTTTGGTTAGGGAGAGAGGACACTGGTTGCTCTTTTTTGGCTTTTTTTACTGTTTTTTTTTTTCTCAACTGCTTACCCACCAAATATTTACCACCCACATAGCAGGAACCTGACACGTATACACCAGAACAATACACCAAATCTGCAAAACCTTACACTAAATCTTGACCTTTGAATCAGTTTCATAAAAAAACATTTGCAAAACACAACACACAATTTTCTATTTAAGACCCTAAAATTGGACATGATTTAACGGTAAAGGTGTTTCCAAATGTTTGCTTTTGAGGTGCGTTTGCCATCTTAATGTAATGTGGGAAAGATCACAATGGCAACACTTTTTTGTGGTACTGGTCAGCTTTTTGAGCAAGACACGACTGTTTTGTCTTTTTGTTTTTACTTATAACTCTTTATAACTCTTCATAAAACAATGTCTGCAAAAAAACAAAAAATGTTTGTATTTTTTCAAATTTAGCCCAAAAATTAGGCTCATATGTGACCCTGGACCACAAAACCAGTCAAAAGTTGCATGGGTATTTGTAGCAATATTCAACAATTAAATTATCTTTCCCCCCCCTTTTTTTCATTAGTATATCAAGTATAAGATCACATTTCAAGAAGATATTTTGTACATTTCCTATCATAAATATATCAAATCTTAATTTTTGACTGCAAAAAAGTATGCTATAATATATGAACAGTTTCAAAGGTGATTTTTATTATTCAAATTATTCTCAGCCCTTTCACATAAATCTAAATTTTAACAAAATGACTCTTATGACTGTGTCACAAACCGCTCCTCTGTGGCTCCCTCCGGAACACAGCAGCAGGAACCATCACCCGAATTTTAGTTCCCACCCGGACTGGTTTTACCCACGTACCTTGAACTCTTCCTGTTCGCTTTCCCGCCTCTAGCGGCGCATAAAAGCCGCGCTTGGACTCGAAAACAATGCGAAGTTTTGTTCTTGCCCTGGCTGACAATCCTGAGCGTTTTTCCCTGTGGATATTTGGTATTGTTATTGGACTGTTTTCTAGACTTTCGATCGATCTCTGCCTGCCCCGACCTTCCGCCTGTTTACTGTCTTCTGAGTTTGGATTTCCCTTGCTACTGTTGTTTACCTGGTTCTCGACCTACGCCTGTACGACATTGTGTTTAATAAAGCCTGCAAATGGATCCTTCCGTTTCTGAGTCATCATCACAGACTGTTTGTGTGGTCCAGGGTCACATATACAGTACTGAAGAAAGTGCATTGGACATGTAGTCTTTAAACATTTAGATTTCAACTGATTTGACTGTGACATAAATCTTAGGTTTTGTTATCTCTATGTTAATGACCTGCAGATCAATGGAGCTGGTTTGGACAGATTTCTTTGTCTAGATTATCAGGACAGCAATACAACTGACAGCAAGAGAATAATGACAGTAATTAACAGTAATATTTGTGTAGGGCTGATAATATTTTCCATTCATTGTCTTAAACTTGCGGCGAATCCAAACCACTGTAAATGTTTGTCTGGACAGCTAGATAAAATGACCTCATCTTTACTTTAGGTCAGTTTATCATGTTTCTTCTGTCATGACACCTGACTTATAATTATTTACTGGACTTGGAGTAGTTTGACATCATTTTTTTTAGACCTTGGGAAACCTTGCTCGAATCACATTAGTAATGTTTCCTTGTCAACCCTAATTTTGTTTAATAATTCATGATCTCAGATGTGAAAGGGTGATCCTATTCAAGGTCTGTATGTTTTTACTGAGGCTTGCTTGTCTCTTTAATATGAACTGAATCAATGCAAGTTGGCTGTGATTTTAAGACACGAGAGGTTATCAGTTCTCATACCCACAGGTGTCTTAAAATATATCAGAAATTCAAAGGGTTTTCACATCAATCCTTGATAAGAAACCATAACATGTGAGGTGTGATAGCCCTGTGGTGAAATTGGATCAGATTTTAGAAGGGTGGTTCATTGAAAGGGGCCCATTCTGAGCTCCCTATAGTGCCTCAATGAATGAGAGTGGAAAAAAACAGCAACTTCACATTAAACGAATGTGGCATGCGAACAAAGCTCTTGTACGAAATGCTGAGTGTCCAACTTTTCTTTCACCAAACTTAAAACGTTGCATCTTGCCCTCATATTTGATCTCAGCAATGTGCATCACATGCTTGAACGACATCTTTGCTGTTGTTAATCAATTTTGGGTCAGGGTCAAGTCCACAACTTCTGAATACTACATGTACACATTTTGCGAACACACTGCAACTCTGCCAGTACTGTGGTAATCGTGATTTGAGCCATATCTTCTTGAAGAGTGTTTCACTACACACATGTAGTTATAAAAAGTACAAAAGTTGAAAAATAACCAGCTGGGAGGAAAATAGCCTTCAGATGGACCTTGAAAAGTGCTATACAACCGAAATACTTGTAAAATCCTTTTTTCACATGAAACATGGCCTTTTCTGGCTCCAAATGAAGCGTAATTCACTTAGTTGGTGTTACACCAAGCTAATGTGTGTTTACCTCAGTGTCAGTAGCTAAGCCTCAATTGGATTAGAAGAGCTGTTGTGCTGCCTGTCGGCTGGTTGGACACAGCACTGGTTTTAAGTTCCCTGAGGCAATAAGATAACATCATTTGTATAAGTTGTTGTGGAATTGAAACGACAGTAAGGTGTAAAGAGAAAATGGAAACATCAGATTATTAGACCGGAATAGAGACAGAATGAAACCTCCACATTTAGCAGATTGGCTTTTTAAGTAGGCTATCTGAAAAATATGGCTCAAATTGCTCTTTTTTTGGAGATAAAGCTTAAAGGAGTGATACAAAGCCAATTTTCCACAAGCTAATATGATTCTTTAGGGTGATATAGTTTGTTTTAAAATTTCTCAAAGATAGTGTAAAAAACACTAGTTTTAACCTGTCAAAAACAGCTCTTTTAAAATCACCCTGTTCAAGATTCAAGATCTTTTATTGTCAATACAACAATATACACAGTATAGAGCGTATTGAAATGCCGTTTCACCCCAAGCCCCTCATGGTGCATTTATAAAGAATATCAAAAAAATATCTACAAGAAATACTGTATATAACTGCAATTTACAATATAAATAAAACGAACTAAATTTTAAATACAACAGAGACAGGACAAAAGACAATACAATGTGATTGTGTGCAATTACAGTAAAGTGAAATGTAGTGCAGGTGGTATTTAATACCAGGTTCATGTTGTGGTCAGGATATTGTAGACAAGACCAAACATGTGCGAGTTGTAAAATGTGCAAATACAGTACTACATGAGGTAGATGAGTTTAGTAAACATGTGACTGAGGTATATTGTCCCAAGGTCGAGTATGTAGTGCATTTGTGAGAGTTTGTGTTGTTATTATTGAGTCTTTTGTTAAGAAGTGGGAGTCCAGTTAGTGGTGTAAAAATATGTATTGCTTGAGGGCGAACAGTTCAGTTTTTGTGACCTTCTTTGTGTTGATTGAAAAAGTGTTCGTTTGTTGAGGTTTTGATGTTTGGTGCAGTGTTTATGTTTTTGGTTTTAAAAAGTGATTTTTGTTTAACAGTCCCTTGGAGGCAGTGAGTTGAGGGCTCTGACTGCTTGTGGAAGTAGCTCTTGCAGTGTCTGGCTGTTGTGGTTTTGATGCTGCGAAACAGTCTGCCAGATGGAAGGAGGTAGAACAGTGCATGTGAGGGGTGGAAAGTGTTTCACTGTGCTGTTCGCACGTCGGATGATGTGTTTGTTGTAGAGGTGGGAGAGGGCCTCCAATGATCCTCTCTTCTGTCCTCACTATCCGCTGCAGAGACTTCTTATCAGTGAAAGTGCAGTTCCCGTACCAGATAGTGATGTAGCAGCAGAGGACGCTTTCAATGGTTCCCTGGTAATAAGATGTGAGGGTGGGAGGAGGGAGGCTGGCCTGCTTCAGCTTCCGAAGTAAGTGAACATTAGGGGTGGGAAAAAAAATCGATATTGCAATATATTGTTGTGCCCTCTGTCGCAATAAATAATCGATACACTAACGGCCAATATCGATATTTTATTACAACACAAAATGATTAATTTACCCGTTGTCAGTGTCACTGTCACTACCCAATATCTACCATTCTGTTTGCGGGAGGCGCTGTTCGAGTAAATAGGGGTAAAGTGGCGCAAACAGCGGCCGGTGAAGAACACAAGTTAACTAACAACAACAGAAGAAGCGTAGAGAATGGCGGAAAATAAAAAACAAATCAAAGACCCACCCGCTAGTTTCCATTCTAAAGTGTGGAGACACTACACAACAATAATGCACGTTAATTTAGTCTTAGTCACCGTTTTGGACAGCGGTGCAGTCTTGTCATCGTCTCGTCTTAGTCATGAAAAGGTCGTTGACGAACATATTTCGTCTCGTCTCGTCTGACGAAATTAACACTAAGTCACATATATTGTGATATATCGATATTATCATTATCGTGGGCCATATATCGCCCCAGAATTAAATCGCGAGTTACCTGTATCGTCCCACCCCTAATATATATATATATATATATATTATATACACATCTGATTCATGTGGGTCATAGTACTTCAAGTTGCAAAATATGGAAATAAATCACATCCCTGAAAGTGAAGGTTAAATAACGAAACCTCAATAGTCATTTTTTTTAAACAACCTTTTTACTACATTTCAGTTTTTAAATGTTTAGAATCTGCATTAAAGGCTACACTGTGCTTCCATCTTATCCGTCAACCAAAAATTTATTTGTAAAAATATGTTAATGTCATTACATTTATTATAATTTTCTAATATAATACATGTATGAATGTATAAATGCTGTTATATAACCAGATATGGACCATAACCATGGTAATAAATGAAGTAATACAGAACATTAAAAATTGAAACAGTATAAAAAAAAAAAAAATACGTTTATTGGCACTAACAGAAACATTAACATTTCTCTTTACTAATGTATATAATGCATATGGTTATGGTGTGTGAAGTCACAGCCTCATTCCTTGCAGGTCACCCAAAGTATCAATTACAGTACATACAAATCTCTCATATATGGAATAAATCAACAATTATTACATTCCATTAACCTGAAAATTGAACTCGCTCTTTTATTTATTTATTTTTTCCTCAAATGAAATACAAAAAAACAAGCACTTTACTTTTCGACTCATTGATCTTGAATAACATTGATCTGTAAGCTAAATGCCAGTGTGTTTTATGCACTGTACATTTAGAATGCATGTATGAAGCTAGTTTAAAAAAGCAAAAACAGTTGCCAAAATCACAAATAAAATCGCAATCGCAATCTTAGTTAAAAAAAAAAAAATCGCAATATGATTATTTCAGCCCTAATGTCAATATTTAAAAATAAAAAGCGCCATAGCCCCAGATTCCACTGAACTATTACACCTCCTTTTCATAAAAACAAAACACAAACCCTCCCAGCAGACTCATGCAGACCTGTTTGAGGTTGCTTTGAGTGTAAAGAGTGTGTTTTCACCTTGGTGCGGATGCGCAGATGGGTGTAGGGGATGAACTCCGGCTGCTCGTCGCTGTGTTGTTGAACCCTGAGGTACGTGTTGAGCATGCACACCGCCACTCCGGGCAGCGCCACCACAAATGACAGGATCTTCCAGGTCTTGGCTATATTAACATGTATCAACAAGTGATATATTATGAATACATTTGCTTGACACGTTTAAGACATTTCCAGTGTACGTTAACAACATAAGTCACATTACCCTGTTCAAATGCCACTCGTTTAGTTCATTTAAGTAGTTATCAACATATGAATAACTTAACGTTAATTTTCGTTTCTGTTGTACGCAAAAGTCTAAAACAACTGCTATTCTGCGATTTATGTCAACGGCAGAATAACATTATTCAGCCATTCGCGTCACTTCCACAAGGTCAAAACGTAGAGTTCCGGTTGTTCGTAACGGTTGGTATTTTTTATAACGGCGTCTGTTTTAGGTTATTCAGAGTTGGTCACCGACCTGCTTGTTCGCCGTGAGCTGCTGCAGCGGAAAGCTGACGGGTTTGGGTCAGCGCTGCAGACTTCAGGAGCTTCTGGGAGAGACGTCCGATCGCGGCCATTTTCGCGGAGACTTGAACAGCAGCGGAAGAAGCTTTAAGGCTGCTGATGGTGCTGGAGATTGACTCGCCCGCCATCTAGAGACAGGGAGGTTCACAACAGCTCCTTCAAACTAGTGTTGGAGGTTATTCCATGCAATTAAAGTTTATTTATATATATATATATATTAAAATTAAAATACAACAATATACATAGCCTTGCTAGGGTTAACAAAAATAAGGTAATAAAATTAGACATAAGGGATAAATAGAAAGATACAGTTTCCATAGCTTTTAAATTAGTAGAGCTTTGGATAGCTTACACATTTAACTAAGCTTAAAAGTATTGGTCAGTATTGGATATATTGGATCTTATTATTGGTATTAGATCTTTAGGTTACATCGTCAGGCCAGTAGGTGGCGACAAGTATGTGTTTTGAGGTGTTTACAGGTGAGTAAATCGATTTACTAAACAAAATAGCAGTAATAGAGGGATACTTTGTAACAAAGATATCATTTTAATTGTGTAGTTTCAGTTATGTTATTACATTATGTGTATATAACATTGTGGGATTTCCTTTGGAACACTTATATACACTCATATGCCATGCTGTTGCATTCATTTTAGATTAGACTTGACAAGTGTAATTTTTAAAGGCCAACAGGAATGCGAAGCGCTCGCGCACAGTTGTTTTTCTGACTTACCACTAAGATATTTATATTTTATAGCTACTTTGTCATGAATTTCTGGCAACTGTGATGTTCTTGGCAGAAAACCCAGAGCTTTGGTTTGGCTGGGTGGGGAAGACCAGCCCCTCTGGCGTCATCCTGCCATTCCACACAGTCTTCACTTTCCATGTGCCATGCAAAACTCCCGTGTCGCAAGGAAAAGTGTTGCAAGGAAACACGCTGATCAGTAAGTTAAGCTGAAGTTTTCTTAAAGATCATCTACGCTTTGAAGATTAAACAACTGGAATGATTTCTCATTGTTTATGCATGCTAATAACAGTATTGCATCTTTTGCATTGGATGTAACGGATTTGTTGTGATGTATTTGAAACAGGAGAATGTTACATTTTCAGATTTATTGTTTTTTTGTCGTTACAATCAGGCTATAGGCTGACCTCAAGGAATGCAGTCCAGCAAACTCTCAGATGATGTGGAGGGAAATCCTGACAGGGTGGATCCCTTCTACCAGCAAGGCAAGTGAAGTAGTATCATTGTAGCTTATTATAGCAGAGACAGTGGCTATGGGTGTTGGCTGCTCATACACTGGTTAGAAGCTTCAAGCCCAGGTAGGAGTTATTGATGAACTGAAAAAAAAAGATATGTCAATCGATCAGCCATTTATTGATTGCATAGCATTTTGCTTTAAATAAAAATGGTGACTAAGTGATAAAAGTGCTAAAAAGGTTCTTCAAATTGATGCCATAGAATAACCATTTTTTTTGTTACACAAAGAATCATTCAGTCGAATGTTTGTTTAAAGGGGCATCTCTTTCTTACCTTTTTATAATCTTAAGAACCTTCTTTTGCCACAAAATACCTTTTGTGAAAGAGAAATGTTCTGAAGAAGCTCACTTTATCAAGCCATTTAGACAAAAAAGGTTATTTTATGGCATCATGAGACCTATATTTTTAAGAGTGTATATGGTACATAATAATAAGCTCATCTGATTGTGTTTGCTTTTAATTTATCTGATTGAATTTGGCATTTGATGTTGACAGGTTTTTTTTTGTCACTGTAATGTTCAGGCAAAGTGGCTTGTGTCATGTTCACGGTTCTCCTCGTCCTTTCGTTCTTGGTAATAGGAATCGTAACGGGTCTTAATTGTAAGTCACATTTATAATCTCTCAGCCTTTTTTTGGGTTAGTGGTTGTGTAACTGGTTTGTTTTTAATTAAATGTCCTCTAGTCAAGAAAAACTCCCAAGAGGACCAGACCAGAAGTCATCTTTTTGATGATTTTACACCCATCCAATTCCATTACAAAGGTGATAGAGGTAAGATATGTTTTAAAAGCATAATATAAAAAACAATTGGCGTATTATAATTATTAACAGTTTTTACATTGGTAAGCAAGTTTTGTCTATAATTGTGTGGTTTGTTTTCTTAAATACAGGGCTCTGCTCGGATGGTTGGGTTTTATATAAGAACACCTGTTATTTGATGATGGATGTTTATAGGACATGGGCATTATCAAACGCCTCATGCCAGAGCTTTGGGGCGCACTTGATGGTTGTGAACAGTGAAGAAGAGCTGGTAAGAACATGAGTTTATATTTTCATCTCCACCCAGCTGTTCAGAAGTTCGTAGTCAGCAAGTTTTTGTTTTGTTGTTGTTTTTAAATAAATGCTGATCTTTTCAGCAATTAAAGAATCCTGAAAAAATGTTAAGCAGTTATGATAAGAAATGACTATTCTAATACATATTTAAAAGACTTCAGTATCAAATGATCCTTAAAGAAATCAAAGTAATGGTGCAAAAATTCAGCTTTCCTATTACAATAATATATATATATATATATATATATATATTTAAATAGAAAACCCTTATCTTGAATTGTAATATTATTTATTTCAGTTTTGTTGTAGTTTTCAGTTCAATTAATCCAGCCTTGGTGACATTGTTGCCTCTTTATTTCAGGAGTTTATTTCAAGAGTAGTTCAGAAGAAGACTGACTATTGGATTGGTCTCAAGAAGGACAAAATAGGACAGTGGTCCTGGGTTAATGGAGATAATTATCATTCAACTCCACAGTAAGAAATCACTGGTGTACATTATAAGCATGTGTGTAATTGTTTTTTAAAAGTTATAAAAGAACATAAGTGAGACTGTACTGGATCACATACAGTACCAACCAGATCAGTACTTCTCCTTCTGAATTCATTGTTTTGTGCTCTTTTCAGGTTCTGGGATAAAAATCAACCTTCTCATTGGGATACGGAGTCCTGTGCTCACCTAAAAGGATCTGACACAATGCATCGAAAGCTGATGCATGACGCTGACTGTCACAGTCAACTGTATCACATTTGTGAACGCGAACTAGAGAAAGGCATGCGGTAGGAAACTTTGCCCTCAAGGTCAGCTGCATTAGACTCTATTAAAACACTGCTCTGAACATGCTCCTTTTGAAATTGTTGCGTTTTTTTCTTTGTAAACTCTACTGATGCACATTTATTGTACTTTTGCTTTTCGTATGTATCTCTTTATAGTTTTCCAGTTGTATAGTCCTGTTATATAAACACATCCAGTAAAGTAAAAAGTAGAATTTGTTCAATTCATTTTTGGGCCAATTTAGTTAGAAGAAATCAACAATCCTAATTATTATAGGTTCATATTAAGTCATGTCATCAATCGAAATCCAGGGTAAGATTTAAAGTAATGCTGACCTCTTTTGGCGAGTCAGATGAACTGCAAATAAGTAAATGCAAAGAAGTGAGTCGTCTTAAAGGGGTATTGACATGAAAAATCAATTTTTTTTTATTTTTATTGTAATGTTGTTGAACAATTAATTGTGATAAACTTTATAAAGTTTTATATATATATATATAAACACATGCATGTATATATTTCAGATTTTGTTTTCTATATCAGATGTGTGTATATATATATATATATATATACTCTAAGTGTGTGTATTTATATATAAATATACACAGAACCCCCCCCCATGCAGAACCTGATTTTGCTGAGTTTAGCGTGTCCCTGGGTCAACCCTGGAACAACATTGTGATTAGCCAATCAGATTTGAAGAATTTATAGTTTTTGTGAAGTTTAGGCTTACTATCAGTGTTTGGTGCTTGAACATCAGTGTCAGTCATCTATCATTTCCTGATTTTAGGCATTACTCATGGGTAGGGTTAGGTTTAGGTGTAGAGATATGGTCAAAACTAAAATTTTGGAATAA
>JAUCNO010001851.1:13412440-13422450 GCA_032353835.1 Enteromius viviparus
ATTGTGTGACGCACACACTTCAGGAATGCCTGTCTTGACCTATTATAACAGGTCATTTAAAATGTAAACATAAACAGATGGGGCTTGTCTCAAGTCTATTTCAGCTTCACTCTTACTGGCGTTGTAAAGTGCTGGAATAATTTTGCTGGTGAAATGTTAACCTATGCAGCCTGAGCCAGAAACAGAATTGATTTGTTCGTCTCTCGAGGCTTCGGGTTTTTTGAGTCGTTCGTTCATCACGTGACAGCCCCATAAGCTTAACCTATGCAGCCGGTCGACTGAACAAATCACTCCCACGAGACGATTTGATTTTCCTTAGTCACATTAAAGATTCATTCAAAATGAACGAATTGTTCAAGAACGACCCATCACTAATCTTGAGAAGTTCTGACCATCGCCTGATTGTCTATGCGCTTAATACACAGAAAATGCCCATTTTAATTCAAATGAAAGTTTATTGATTATTATTGACAGAATTATCATTTTTGAGTGAACTGTCCCTTTAAGGAAAGTGTGTGTGTCCCTTTAAGGAAAGTGTAAGGAAAGTCGATGAAGGCAGAAACTAGCAAATGTAATTTCAATAACAACATAAACATAAACAACATAATGAAAATAAGCGGCAGCTCCCTCGTGGCAGACTGTAATTTATTCCTTTATTGGGCAAGATCAATTTTCAGCATCATTACTCCAGTCTTCAGTGTCAATGCATCCTTATTGGAAAAAAAAAATCTTACTGACCATAAACTCTTGTGTATATATATATATATATATACAATAATATAATGATATTTAGCAGATAAATAGGCTAACTCCCCCCTCATGGATTATGCAAAATAACCAAACTGTTATTCATTACAGGTGATCTGAAATTTGTGTGCTTTAGAAGGGATGAATGTAGAGAAGCGACTTATCTGACAGTTTGCCATGCTGACAGTACTGATAGACTCTTGGCGCGCTAAGTGCTAAATTCTGTCAACATCCTAAAACTATCTCTGAGAGGTTACAGCACCCACTTTAACCACTACACACAACATTTAAAGCTAATCAACGAACACTCTGTAGTTCTTTCAAAGAAACATAAGATCTTAATCTCATTGTCATCATCAGCTGGTCTGTGTTCTGTCTTCAGGTGGAGGAGATTGTAGACGTGGGCACGTTTGCAGCAGAAGACATCCACATCCCCAGCATCTACGTCCAAAGGATTGTCAATGGAGATAGCTATGAGAAGCGGATCGAGGTGAGGTGGCTTGACTCGTCTGGCTCGTTTCTATCAGTTTTCCTTTATCCATCTATCCTCTGTCATCTTTTTTTTTCTTCTTATTGCCACCCCTCTGTCTGACCTTTTGCAGAGGCGTACAGTAAAGAAAGGCCAGGCTGAAAATCCCAAACCCAAGAAAGACTCAGATATTGTGAGAGAGAGGATTATTCGCAGAGCTGCGCTGGAGTTTGAGGACGGGATGTATGGTATGTACAGTGTTTCAGACCATCATGCTTACATTCTATCGATTTTAATTTCACACTCAACACTGAAAATGAAAATCTTGTCATCATTTATTCACCCTCATGTCGTTCCAAAACCGCATGCAAAAATTGGGAATTTTGAAGAATCTGTCTTGCCATGCAATTACAGTGAATGGGAATTAAAGCTTCTGAACATAATAGAAGTGAATCACACAACTTGTGTGCCGTATTTGAAGTATATGAAAGCTATATTGAAATTTGGTGACGTTTTATTATAAGCAACAATGGTTTTAATGTTTGCTAGGAATGTTATTTCCTGTGTGTCTCATGATATTCTGTTAATGTGGTTTGATAACCTTTTTAGCTAACCTGGGCATCGGAATCCCCATGCTGGCCAGTAATTTCATCAAACCAGATATTACCGTCCACCTGCAGAGTGAAAATGGCATTCTGGGGCTGGTATGCTATCTTTTTACAGATTTGTATTGAATTAGCTGAATACGGTTATAAATTTGGTTGTACAAGTATTTCACAATCCTTTATGTTATGATTTTATTATTCTTGCATTCTTGTTCATTTTAATGAGATCGAAAAAAAAAAGTGTAGTTTATGAAGTTTTTAAAATGTTGACGGGCATAAATTATTTAAGGACTACACTACCTTTCAGAAGTGCTTTTAAATACTTTTGTTCATCAAAGACACACTAGTGATTGTAAAAACATGTGTAATGTTACAAAAAACTTAAATTCTAATCTTTAAGAATTTTTTTTTTATTTTCTTTCCACAAAACTTTTAAATAGTACAGATGTTTTTTTTTTTTTTTTACATTTATGGTAATAGGAAATATCTCTTGAGCAGCACTAAAGACTGGTGTAAAGGCTGCTAAAAGATACTTTGCTAGGAATAAATTATATTTCAAATTATATTAAAATTAATATAAATTCAAACAGAAATCATATTTTAAATAGTAACTATATAGTAGTTTTTACTGTGTTTTTGATCAGATAAATAATTTGTAATTGTATAGTTGTTTATTGTCAAATATTGCCACTAGTAGATATACAGCAGGTATCATGTATGTAAGGAACTGTAATGAATACAGATACAAAAGCAATATTCTTCATCTACATGAAGCAAAGTTGAATTATTTATTTTTGTCTTAATAGTAGTGATTTTTGAGCTCATAAAAGCATTCATAAGTACCGTTTTTTTGTGCTTTTTTGAATAATCCAGGGCCCTTATCCAACAGAGAAGGAAGTTGATCCAGATCTCATCAATGCTGGTAATAATTATCCCTGATTTTCATACTTGTAGACAGTTATACAGCATTAGCATTGCTTAAATTGCCTTTTAATAACCTAATTTGTCCATTCAGAGCACTTAATGGAATCTCGTTCTATTTCTCCCTCACCCTTTCAGGTAAAGAAACTGTCACAGTTCTTCCTGGAGCCGCTTATTTCTCTAGCGACGATTCCTTTGCAATGATCAGAGGGTAAGGACGAATCACCTTTAAGTCTAACGTTAACCTTATTCAATCATATATAAGGACTTTTTTATATATATGTTCAGTGTTTTATAACTATTCTCACAAAACATTTTTCGCAAGTTGGCTTTCAGTAGATTGTTCCTCAGACAGAGTACTTTGACCCAGATGATGACACTTTTTAAAGAGACCAACTGTGGGTGGAAGAGCTCACTTCCAGTAATAAATGGGACTTTTCGTGTCAAAGGAAGCTGCTTGGCTGTTTTGTGGCGTAAGGGCTTGATTTGCAGCGGGTAACGGGTTGTTTGCTGGGTGTTAACAGTGAAAGTGAGGGATGGAGCGGAGGCAGAATATGCAATGAGTCGACCGTGATGCTGCCTGCACCTCAGGCCATGTTGGCTGACATTATCAGCTCTGTCAAAACAGGTGGCTACTTTAATTGGATGCTTCTTGTACTGCTCAGTAGGGTGAGACGGACGGAATGGAGGTTCTTTGTCTCTGCCGGGACCGCTCTGGCCTTCACGGAGAAATCGTGCGGTGCTGTCGATAAAGCAATTGACTCTTGCTGGTCTTAAGTTTGTGAGTGTGTAATTGTGCATCCTTTGTGTGTGAATATCAATTTCCTGATGACACCATTTTAAGTGGTGTTTTTCCCAGTCTACTTTATGAGGCATAAACCTAAAGCTAAAACCACTAGGGAAAAAAAAAAAATGAAATAAAAATAAATATATATATATACAGTATATTTATATGTTTATATGTTTTTTTGTTTTTGTTTATATGGATAGAAACACATATTTCTTGTATACACTTGTTATTTCAACTACTTTCATTTATGTTTTATTGCAGTCATAAATTTACATTTGCCTTTAATAATTCTGTTATTTGCATCGCTGTATGTTAGGCATTAGCAGCATGTCGTTTAGAAAACTCCCCGTTGATGTTTTATGAGCCTTATCGATTTTTCCACAGGCAGCTGACGCCTTCTTCCCACAAGCTTCGCCGTTATTTCTGTTTTCTCCGTCTGCGAATCCTGCAGCGGTCATATATTTAGGCCTTAATTGTCTGGTGCAACAGGGAGCACAGTGAATGGTCATGGGGTCTTTGCTGTACCCGGCAGAAGGGGAGTCATGACAGCACATACATTAAGAATAGAGCCCTTCCACCCACTTACAGTCTGTCTGTAGATTCATGAATAAGACCATCTGACAATCCAGTGGTTCAGTGGGGCTCTATTTCAAACCAATAGGCTCAACTTTTTGGCAAACAGGACCTTACTGCTCAAAAGATTTAGTCTAGTCTGTTAGGAAGTGTTGATGTTTTTTGGATGGCCTTTTAGAATTGATAGATTTGCTTAAATCAAGAGGTTCTTGAGCATTTACATATAAAGGAAGTACTGTAGTTAATCCTAATATAAACTGGTTAACTCTTTCTTTAAACTGAAAGTACATGCCAAAATAAAAATTCTGTCGTTAAAGAATTAGTTCACCCAAAAATAAACATTAGCCCATGTTTTACTCACCCTCAAGGCATCCTAGGTGTATATGATTTTCCTTAAGATCAAACCAAATGGAGATATACATAAAAATATCCTTATGGTAGTGGCATGTGCGTTTCAGGAATTCCGGATTCCATGGCAATCTAAGCCTGCTGGTACGGTTATGGTTTGGTTTTCAAATTGGGGCTGATAACGGATGTCTTTGGAATGCTTTTTAAACGCGCACAGATGTTTTTTACTACCACAGTGGTAAAATCCCAACAACCACCACCTCTGCAACACCGGCAGTTGTTGGTGGTTTCCCACCGCGGTAGAAAGGTATCTAAATAAACTAAATAAACATGAACATCAGCAGAGCTGCTCTGAGAGAAACCCTAAATATTTCCTAGTTTCATTTGTGAAAAACTATTGTCAAATGCGCACTGAAACTCAAAGCTACAATCCATTAAAATAAAGTCAGATTTAAATTCAAAGTTATAAAAACAGTAATAATATTCTTTATAATAGCTCATTTATTTCAACATTATTTTTAAGAAATGTCATGTTTGTCTATGTTTAAACTTAGAGTTGTGCTTCACACAATACTATAATGTTAACCAAGTACAATAGACCTTTTTCTCATGGAATTTTAGCATTAATAGCAATTTTGATTTATTTGTTTTGTTTCCTCTAGGGGTCATATCAACCTAACCATGTTAGGAGCCATGCAGGTATCCAAGCATGGAGATCTGGCCAACTGGATGATTCCGGCAAGTTTTATTCACCTTTTAATACATACGCCGCAATGACTGACTTAAACAATAAGAGTAAAGCTGAAACAAGATTCGTGTAAAATTTCACTGCTTCAATTCAGCCATTTGTGTCTCACACTACCGTATGTTTGTAATTGTTTGTGTACGATGTAAAAACCTACACATAGCTAGATACTGCACACATTCAGCGCTGAAGCAAACTCAACTTCTAGACCATCATAGCCCAACTCCAGTTCTTTCCATCTGCATCTATTCCTCAGTCTCCCGCCGAAATTAACTCTCAAGCTTTGCTTTTGTTTTCTGGAAATCACTGAGCAGCTAATGACAGAACTCTCAGCATGAAATCAGAAATGATTTATGTAGAAGATGATGTTCTCTGAGGAGCACAAATACAGATGTATGGTCTCATTTTACGCTTGTTACCATCTCCTTTCAAGCAGAAAAAAGAGGCTGTCACTCAGGTAGCGCTTGTACAAACCCATGAAGAGTTGAATTCATAATATAACGTGGTAGTGCAAACGTGCATAGCAATTCAGGTCTGCATATTAGCTAAACCAAAGCTAATCCAGATTTTTCAGGATCCAAATTTGACATCAGACAAGACTAATCTGTTTTTTCTTGGGTCACAACATATGATTTGAGAACTACTACAGTTAAGAACCACAATGTAAAACTGAACAGTTGCATTACAATAGCCAGTGAGCTAACATGGTCTCCAGTTAATCAGACCCACTTTGTTCACATTGTTCAGTTTAATTCTTTCTTACAGTCATCCAAGTATCGTCTGTGCATCAGTCAGCCTGCTATTGTCCTACATCCAAAGTCATCATTTCCCTTTAGGTTCATAAAAGGGTTTCCAAGGCTTAATGAGTGAAAGTTGGCTGTGGGTTTTTTGGAGCCGTTTTTCTGCTGGCTGTCGCCTGTGGCGCCTGGTCCTGCTGTCAGTTGAGGGACTGTCGATACACAGCTGCCCTGCATGCAGACACCTCTGCAGGGTTATTTATAGTTCTCCTGGGCCCTCGCCCTGTCACTGACTGATGCCTCCCAGCCTCCTGGCCCTCTGCGCGTCTCGCTTATCGAGTTTGGTTGAAGGTTATTTCTTGCAAACTGGCACACATGGACAATGAGATGTACTCTGCTTTTAGTGCTATTTTCCCCCTCCTCCCCTCTTTTTGTGTTCTTTCCCCCCCCCTCCCATCTCCTCGCTTGCACTTTAGAAGGGCAAAGTGTGAAGCATACACTGAAATGCAGAGATTACACTCATGAAATATGTGCTACTTAATGTGTCTGAGATGGCAAAGATAAGGATTGGTGAGCTGATGAAATTGCATTTGTCAGAGACTTTTATCCAAAAGCAACAGCTACATAGCATTCAGAGTATACTTTAATACTTTCTGTGCTCCCTGAGAATCAAGCACATGGTCATAATTATATTATTTACTGATAATTCGTGATAAATAATATTTAATTTATTTTATTTTATTTTATTTTATTTTATTTTATTTTATTTTGCCAAAAGATACAACTATTTTATTTACTAATATAATTTATTTTAATAAGACTGTTGTGATTTCTTTAATTTTATTTTTAATTATTGTAAATTTCAGAAATGCTCACTTTTATCCAAAAACTACAAAAAGAAAACAGCCTGTCTGCCCCATAGCGCACCACAATGTACAAAAGTGTTAAAAATAAGGATGTATTTGTACACAGTAGTTATACAAAGTATTTGTAAATAGCCTAAATAGCCATTACCAAAAAATCCATTTATAATCCAACTATAATTTGTCTTCATATGTCTGACTCTTTTCAGTGAGAAACATAAAGCATTCCTGTAACTTAAACAGTGGAGCATAGCATTAGCAAAGGCAAGAATTTCTAGGTGTGCAGCGTAAATGTAATGCAAATGTAACCTAAACACAACAGATCTGTACTGACCTGTAGGTCAGTAGCTGTCCGTGAGAATATCTGAGTACATTATCAAACATAAATAAGTTTGCATGCAGCACTACATTGTGCTGTTCTAAGCTGTCTTTAGCCTTTAAACTCTTAATGAATCAGACTAGCCTGAAAGACTACTTACAATAATCCCCCCCAATTACTGCGGGCTCCCCCGCCACCTCTCAACACTAAAGGGACAAGACTGTAATGTAGCCAGAGGGCCTGGAGCCGGAAGACTCATACCATCAAGAAAGGAACAGGGAAGTTACAAGACCCCTCCTTTTCCATCTGCTCATCGCCTGATAGCTGCTCTCCCTCTTAACAGCATCCCAAATGATGATGAAGACATGCTACATCAAATAGTCATAGCATCTTCCACGGGGGGCCAGTAACAATAAAAAACGAGAGAGTCGTGTCAGGGTGTGCCAGATTACAGTATGAACTATTATTTATGGGAAAATTTAGTGCAAAGCTGTTTATTAATCTTCACTTTTTGGACCATTAGTCAACAAATCCCCTGTAAACATCACAGGTGTTATGATGGAGATGGGTATGAAGGTTAATATTTAATTTAACCGAGCTAACAGATTGCTAAATCCCAGCACCCTCATAAATCATCATCTAAGGTCAGTTCAGTTCAGAATTGGCTAAAAGTGGTTTACTTCCTGAAGACTTCTTTATAATTAGTCCGTTTTCACCAGTTTGACTCATTCATTTGGTTTTGCTGACCAGTTGTGAACAAAATAGAGTTTGTTAGTATCTACCTACTTTTGGTTTTGTGAGTAATTTCTCTCATAGATATTTTAGTCTTTGTTAAAGCCGTAGACTGTAAAACATGGATGCAGTATCCGTGACGTCACCCATAGGTTTCTGAGGAGAGTTTATTAAGCAGAGCCAGTCGTCACCACATTGACATTGCATCACCGTGTGTCACTCTCTGATTATCGAAAGCGGGAGCTGGTTAATGGAAAGGTGAAACAGTGCCCATCTACCTTGACAGTGGTGACAGCAGTGACAATCCATCTGTCACTCTAGTTGCCACGCCCTTAGTTATGCAGAATGTTAAAGAGGTGATACAAACCCAGTTTTCCACAAGCTAATGTGATTATTTAGGGTCTTAATGGAAGGTTTGTTATATAGTTTGTTTTTAAAATTTCTTAAAGATAGTTTTAAAAGCGCTCATTTTACCCTGTTAAATACAGCTCTTTAGAAATCACTCTGTTCTGTGTACTTCCCCTTTAAATCTTCACGAGCTACGCTGATTCCACCTTCTTTTCCGAGGCACTCTCAGAGGATCTTTTTTTAGCCGTATTCATAGTGAAACTTGCTAATTAGTACATTATTAGGAAAGGTGATTTGCAAAGATTCATTAAAAGACATTATACTCACTGCTTCTGTTGGTGAGACTGGATCATGAATAATTCGCGCGAACATAAACGCATTTCGGTAGATCAAGTGCATGTCTCCCATCAGAACCAAACGTAACGTTAATCCTCTTCAGTCTCTCAGATGTGTGGGGTAAATCACTACTGTTATGTTTATTAATACATTCAACAGCACAACACCTCAATCGCTTGTCTCTGCATCTCGGTCTGATGACGTCTCACTCAGGGCAGGTCTAAGGTGTAGGACCTCATAGTGAACAGACAAAGACTCATAAGAACAACATTCCAAAGAGGATCTTAAGGTCTCCTCCTAAACAGTTCATGAGTCGTAAAACCGATCAACGACCATCCTCGGACGCCTGAATGTCTGGACCAGTCCCTGGTTTCTCCCTGATGGAACGTAAAAACTGCCAAGGTATCAGAAAATACATGGAGCATGTTGTCAGGAGACGTTCGAGCCACAGATGGTTAGTGCACTTTGAACCAATGTATGTGAAATTATGCACAACAATTAGCCATTCAGGGCGAAGACCCGCCCTTCAGCACTAAACTGATTGGTAGTCCCCCTCGTGGGGCGGGACAAAATTCCACAGGTTAAAACATGCATGTGTGTCACTCTGTGTGTGTGCGGAAAGATGTGAGGAAACCATCTCCTCAGCAAGTAACCCTGCATGCATCTTCTCTAAAACAAAGATCTTCCTCCAATGCATCAAGAAGGAAAGGCAACAGCAAAAAGGCAGAGGAAACCCAAAAGCAGCCTGATGATCAACTGGCCGTCTCGTAAAAGAACATTATAGCCAGGCCAGGTTCTACAAGTGGGTGCTACAGGGTTCTAAGCCAATCAATAGCACCTTCAGTTAAAGCTGTAATACTGGTATTTCATTGTAGATTTGGCAAGCTGTCCGGTTTATGCTCTGGGAGAGTCGTTTCTATATATTAGCAGTGTCCAATGCATCTAATCATAGACATATCTTCTTAGTTCTTGAAATCAACAGAGGATCAATTAGAATTCACTACTGTTAAAGTTAGAATCCCTGCACTGCTGTTAGAAATTTTGTCCAGCACAAAGCATTTCATTATAACTACACGCAGTGTTAATAAAAGATATATTGTGCAGCACTGAGAATTGAACTGATTACCACAGGGCTCTAGACTAACTTTTTGCACTGGTTAATTTCAAAATTAATCTAGATTATTAATGGCTCATTTGAAATCTGCCGAAGGCATTCAGAATTTGTGTGCTACCTATTATATTTGAGATATCTGTGTGTCAGTACGGCCATCTTAAAAGTAGGGGTGTGAATCTTGGTTTCACAATTCAATTCAATAAGATTATTATTATCAACAAAATGGCCCAGTTTCACAAACATGGCTTAACTTAAACCAGGTCTAGGCCTTAGTTAAATTAAGATTTTAATGCATCTTTTACAAAATGTTAAGATATGTCAGAGCAAGATATTTTGAGTAGAAGCAGTTCAAACATGCATTTT
>JAUCNO010001851.1:13422550-13441519 GCA_032353835.1 Enteromius viviparus
ATTCGAAAAGAACGAACCTGCAAATGTCTCAACTGACCAATCAGAATCAAGCATTCCAGAGAGCCGTGTAATAATAAGTTTTAAAAAAGTAAGATTTTTTAAAAAGTTTTATTTATTTATATATATATTTTTAAGGATGTCTACTCTGCTAAGCCTGCATTTATTTAATGCAAAGTACAGCAAAACATTGACATTTTATTTAAAATAATTGTTTTCTATTTAAGTGTATTTTAAAATGAATTTATTTCAAAGCTGAATTTTTAGCATCATTACTCCAGCATCATTACATCATTCTAATATTCTGATTTGCCACAAAAAAAAATATTATTATGAAAGTAGCCAAGTACTATTACTAGTAAGTAAGTAAGTAAGTAGAATAGATCTTTCTATTCTTTAAAATATCCTGAAAAAAAAATTATTTGACTTTTAAATATTGATAATAATTATAATAAAAAATGTTCTTGAACAGCAGATCAGTGTATTAGAGTGAAATATATTTCACAATATGCTGAGTTTTGGATCAAATGAATGCAGGCTTGGTGAGCAGAAGAGAATTCTTTGAAAAACATAAAAAATCTTAATGTTCAAAAGATTTTGACTGGTAGTGTTTGTAAAAATATCATCAAGGCTGAAGTACACCAAAGCTCACTTAGATCTGTTCCAAAACCTTTTTGAACAAATTGTAATAAAATTAATTTTAGTTTAATTATTTTCAGGGAACCACACAAAGAAATGATTTATGATATTTTAAAGGAGGACCAAGGACCAAGTTTGTTCTTTGAGGTTCCCTGAAAGCAGTTTCTTAATATTAAGTTGCCACCTTGGGGCAGTTGTGGTTTAATGGATAGGGAGTTGGACTTGTAACCCAAAGGTTGTGGGTTTGAGTCCCAGGTCCGGCAGCGATTGTGGGTGGGGTTAGTGAATGACCCCACCCAGCACTCTCTCCATCTTCAATACCACGTCTGAGGTGAGACCCTTGAGCTGTTCCCACTGTTTCCCCAGCTGCTGCCCAATGGTGTGTGTCTGCGTGGTTGTTCTCTTCTCAATGCTGTGTGTGTGTGCACACAGAGCACAAATTCCTAGTATAGGAAACCATACCTAGCCACATGTCATGTCCTTTCCTTCCTTTCCAAAAGGTTATGTTTCTGGTTAATTATTATGAAAAAAAAAAAAGAAACATTGAATGTAATACCTTAAAGTTCACGGACTTCATAAGATGTGATAAAGAATCTTACAATTGTCTGCAGTTGTTCAGCTCTGTTAAACTACACACAGCCTTTTGTCACACTGTCACAGGCACTTCAATTGTTGTCTAGGAAACGGCATTAACGCTAGTCACCGTTGAATTGCCACGCATTTAAATGTCCAGCCGGTTTGTGTAGGAGAGAATGAATTTAGAGAAGCGGATAAGGATGCAAACTGACATAAGGAAATCGCCTGAAGTGAAGGGCATAATTTCTCGTCTTCATCAGCAGGCATGAAAAGCAAGGATGGTGTGATTTACAGGGGAAATATTTGATAAGTTGTCATGGAAACTCTCAGTCTGCTGTCCACTAAAGTTGCATTTTTTCCCTGTGAAATATCCCCTCAACGCTTATATACACACACACACACACACACGCACCCACACAGCACTTCCATGTGGCACTTCCCCAAAGTGTAAACAGCTCTCCTTCCAGAATGTGTCTCCTTCAAAGCCTGCATAAATGAAGAAGAAAAAAGCCCAGGTGTCTGCACTTGGACCCTTTCTTTCCACTTCGCTCCCTGTTATTTTTTTGGGGTGCTTGTCAAGCTCTCTGTGTTAAGAGCCCTTTGCAGCGATGATGAGAGCTTGATGGTTGATTGATTGATTTGCTCTTTGTGGTTTTGAGATAGACTCTTGGAGCATTTTCAGTCGGTTAATGCATTATTATTCTTCATCTGACAAATGACAGTTCGAGTTTCGTATCCACATACGTCATTTGATGTGATTTGGGAGCTGTTTTCAAGGATGGAAACTCAATGAAATCTTACATCACCCTTTGGCAATACTTATGTAGTATTGTTATTAAGTTGTAGGAAAGCCATATGTTGGTCTGGGAACAGCAACTACCTTGAGATACATTTCTGTGAATAATGTACTGTGTCATAAGTTCTTATTACTGCTTAAAACTGTGTAATTCTTAATGTTTTGAATTGCTTTAGTAAAAAGTCAAATGTAACTAAATGAGCCAATAAAAGAAATATTGATTTTTTTTTTATTTCTTTTCCCCCATATACATACAATATACAAATATACACATTCAATTTGACATAATAAAACAAGAAACAAATCAAATAATTAAAAAAAATCAAATCCAAACATGATGATGAGCAACTAATAATCAGAATTATATTTAACTTAAGTACTGTTAAATGCTTTAAAGTAGCTGGTTCTTTAACATATTTTCCCTTTCCCACTAAAATTGAATGTTAAAAATTACATTGGGCTGGTGACATAAACCTCACACATCTGAAGATCATTGAAGGACCATCTACTGACCAAATATTAAACCAAAAAAGGCTTTAAAAGTGTCAAAAATATAAGTTTTTTTCATCAACATGTTACACACACTTATGTAAGTGATTTATCAAGTCATGAAACTAGTATTATTTATTATTACAGTTCTGAACATCTTCAATAATTTTTTTCTTTAATTTTAATATTTGGTTGTTGTTGTTTTTAGTACATTTAGTACTTCAACTTATTTCAGTAAATTGTCAAGGCAGAAAAATAATGTTTTTATCTAATTCTAATATTTTATTATAATTGATCTTTATTTCAGTTTTTGTTTTTATTAGTTTTAGTTAACAATAACTCTACTGGTTGAAATTCCTATCATAAGTAGTCACAGAAAACTCATTGGAGGCATGTTACTACTATAAGTCATCTGACCTCTATTAAGGTGTATTTTAATGTGAAATGGGCCAAATATCCAAATGGGATAATATTGTGCATCCCTCATTGTTATATATTAAAACATAATTAGCCATATGCGCGTCTGTGTGGCCCAGTTTTCTAAAGTAATATTGCTTATATATTATACATATTTATTTGTTACAAGATCTTCCTCTGTACACAATCCAGACAGCTGTAGTAGACAAAACCCATCAAGACTTTTTCCTGGCGATCGACTGTCCTGCAAAGTTTAGCTCCAACTCTAATCAAACACACCTGCCTTTAATCTTCAAGCGATCCTAAAAAACATAAGAAGTCGATCACCAGGAGCAGGGTTGGGCACCCCTGGTTTAGGTATTCCATTCATATTCACTTCTTTTTATTGAGAATCTACTCAAGCGTTTCAAGTGCTACTGCCTCTGTTGGAGACTGAAGGAGACCATGCTGGTTGAGCTCGAGCCCAATACTTTGAGAAACAGCAGAAGACATTTTCTTAAATGAATTCCCACAGCCCATAAAATAGATTTTGGAAATTCCTGTAAAATGGCACGACGGGGGAACAGGAAGCATGAATGGTCAAGGCCGTTTCCATTTTTCATAGCGGAAACTAAATTATGGCAAAATATCCAGGCATTTACTTAATGTGTTGCTTCAGGCATGGCAGGAAATGCTGTGTTGATGCATTCGAGAGCGAAACGAAATCTATACGGCACACAACAAGCTTATACTCCTCACGGATTTCTTAGCCTCCGCGTGCCCAGTTTGCCTGTGCGCGAGTCTGTATTCAAGCATGTTTGAAAAAACAACAAAAAAAACAATAAAATCAAAATCGTCACTGAAAAGGCCCTTTTGTTAGTAACTCCAGCCACAGGTAATCTGGTTTATGGTTTCCTAGCAACAATGCCCTTTCAGATCCCATCCAAACAAACCTTACCGAGCTCTCCTGTGCTCTTCAAATTGAACTAAAACACACAGACCACTGTACGATTTGATTTGAATTGCTTAATTAGTTCTCAATTGTTTCCTACAACCTGAAAAATTATGTGTTTGTAATGTAAAAGTGCATTTTGATTTACATGTATGTCTTGCAGTATCATTATTTGCATGTTTTTTTTCAGGGTAAGATGGTGAAGGGCATGGGAGGGGCTATGGATCTAGTGGCCAGTGCTGGAACTAAAGTGGTTGTTACAATGGAGCACTCTGCTAAGGTAGGTGTAATCATAGGAGACTGTGTTATACTGGCTTGTTAGCAGCTCCTCAATAAACAGAATTTTATATAGGGTCATTTGCATTTCAGACACAAGGCGGCCATTTGTTTGTTTATGCTCTGCTGATGAAAATAATTCCAAAAGAAGTTAAATGATCAAGTTTTGCAGATCACAGATAGTTCTGGAACGCAGACAAGCCGAGTGACAGATGGTAAAGTGTTCTGGTGCTGGGGTTGGATTGAGCCAGAGTGACCCAGAATGATGTTCCGGGACCTTTGAATTAATGAAAGAAAAGGAATTCCATTCCATTTTGATTAAGTATACAAATTCTTTTTTGTAGCACTTTAATTTAAGTTGTCCTTGTTACACGTTGCATGTAGTTACTTTTTTGATAACAATAAATGATGCATAATTACATGCAAGTAACCATATAGTAAGAACACGTAGATTATTAATATTACTCATTAATATGTATAATGTATAATTACACTGTAGCAAGGACACTTTAAAAGAAAATGTAACCAAAAATGTAAATAAGTCAGTAGCGAATAAAATGCGGAATAAAAAAAGAACAGTATTGCCGATGTCAGAAATGGGTCACTTTTCATTGCAAGTATGTATTAAATTGATCAGAAGTGATAGTATTTCTCTTTTCACTCAATATTTCAAATAAATTCTGTACTGTCTACTCATCACAGCATACTGGAAAAAAATGTACCATATAAAAATAATGATAATTATAATAATATTAATGTAATATGCAATTAATAATATAATATGACACTGGAGTAATGGCTGCTGAGTAGTCAACTATGCCATCTAATAAATAAATTACAATTTAAAATAAAGAAAAATAGAAAACATAACATTTCCCAATATTATTGTTTATATTTGTATTTTTTTTATCAAATACATGCAGCTTTGGTAAGAATAAAAAAAATTGGTAAGAATAAAAATTGCGTAATTATTAGTAGTTGCTTGGATTATTAAAAGTGAACTTTAGAACCACTCGTGTCATATTTGTATATTTATCCAATTTACTAGAACCACCGCTCAGTTTGAAAACTTCCCCACTCCAAAAATCCTCATTCATACCCTAGCATTTTTTTTATGTCAGCAGTTTTTGCGAAGCTACTTACAAAAGTAATACAAGTGATGTTTCTTTCTCTTGAGATGTTGGCAAATCAGTTCTGAAAGATATGGTATATGAACAGAATATGTTGCGTTCTGCTGTAGCATTCTGTTATTTAGGTATTTCTTCAGCATTTCTTGTAATTCCTCCATGTAGTTTTGTTTTAAAGTGATGATTGCATCAATCAGATTTAATGAACAGATTCTATTGAGTCACATTGCACGGCACGTAATCCCTGCGAGAAGGGCATCATTATTTCCCGTGAGTGACAGAATCTCTTTTCCCTAAGCAGACAGTCGGAGAGGCGTCAGTATTCTGAGAAGCTTTCAGCTGTGCAGACAGTCCAATGCGTACACAGCCGTGTATGCTACACCTTTTTGCAGTCTTAGAGGATAGTTACCTAAGAATGAACATTTACTCGCCCTCATGTTTTTCCAAATTTGTATGCTGTTATTTTTTCAGTTGGGGAACATTTTATTTTGTTTGTGAAAAACATAAAAATAAATGTTTTGCTCCAAACAGCAAAAAAAAAAGGAAGGAAAAAAAACAACAACAACAAAAAACTAGGGGATACACTGTCGTTATTGCGTGTTATTAGAGATATTCTGTATTTTTTAGATTTCATTTTTGGTCAGTATAGACCAATGTTATTTTAGTTTCATTTATATCCTACTAGAGTTTTTGTTAGTATTTTGAATTAGATTTTGTTTTCTGATTTTATTACTTTTTTTTTGTTCATTTTCATTACTTTTTTTTTACATTAAGTTATTTTAGTACTGCTAATTACGCTAAACAAAATGTGAAATGTGAAATATTTAATAAGCTTTTTTTTTTTTTGGTTTTTAGCTTTAGTAAGCAGTACAAAAAATGTTTATAATTTAATACCATGGAAACAATAAATGCCTGTATCACATGCAGTTTAAAAAAGGAAGCATCTCTACAAAAAAGCATCATGAAAGTGTCCTGAAATTGGCTTTTGCAGTTCATACCAAGTATTTTGAAGTTATATATAATAACTTTGTATGTCTTCAAAAGATTTGTAACATACTGCATGAGTCACATGGGCTAGTTTTTCTGCTGCTTTTGTGCAGTCGTTTTGTAGCTTGACAGCCACTGTGAACTGTCATTTAATGGAAAGAGCCTTGTAAAGATTTTTCAAAACCTTTGACAGCATACGGGTTTGAAACGGCATGAGGGTGCACTTTACTCTTCCTAGAACCCGTTCTTTAGGTACAGCTCTGTGCAGCACATTTGAAAATTGTCGATGGACTCACTTCATGCTGTAAAAGAAAAAAAATTTATATTATGTAGTAGAAAGAAATTCATACTTCATTTGTTTTTATTTAGAAATTTGCCATCAGCGTGTGGATATTATTTAATAATAATATCGATTAATTAGCAATATTTCTTTTAATGTAGAATTTGATATAAATAGATTATCATGCAGCAGACTGTTGTAATAAAACTAGTATCGGCACTAAAAAAAAAAAAAAGGAAAGAGCGAGACAGACATAGATTTGGATGTTTCGCTGTGTCCATCATCAAAACCCCATATTAAACCTAAATAACACCAGTGCTCAATAATCTGTCAGAGTTCAGTGTTCCCATCTGTGAAATGTGCTTAAATTTGTTCCAGGGTCGTGTATAGTTTTGATTATGATGGTGGTGACATAATTCCCTTCACACCACTCAGATCACATTGGTCCAGGCAGAGTTAGGGTGAAAGACAAGAGAGATGGGCATAGAAAGACACTGCTGCTGTTCACATGCTGCCCTTGCTTTGTTGATGCTGGCAGTGGCCAGCCTGGAGGAAGGCTAACCGGGCCAGCTGCCTGCCCCTGGTGGCATGAACTCTCTGGACACGAGTAGAATTAACCACCATCAGCTATCTAATTATTATCCCCTGATCCAACAGCACATGGAGTCAGCAGGGCCAGTGTATTTATTACGCCTGATGATGAACACAGCTAGCTCAGAGTGTTTTCTGTACCCATGGGCTGAGTGGATGACTGGGTGGTGCGCCATTCAGCTTTTAATTGATTCAGAGCGCCTTTGCAGTTCCTCAATCTAGATAAAACATGCAGTTCTAATTTAAACTGTAATGTATAAAAAGCAGAATTTAATTGGAATGTAGTGTGAAGGAGTTCATATTCAGATTTGTTTTTTAAATGTAATCATAAGCATATAATTAGATGCAAAACACATGGAGTACTTCTGAAAACAAAAATATTTATAAAAAATTCATATGGATAAAAAATGTTTATAACTATTTAAATGATAAGTGTTAATTATTAAATATGTATGCATATTTAATATTTATAGTACAGTAAATAAGTTATATTTAATATGTTATATGTATCAAACTATATTAGTTATTTTATTATTTTAAATACTACTTGTAATATTATTAATTATCAGTTATTCATTTCATAAAATATATACAAAATCTTTATAGTATTATTGTTAGAAATTTTATGTTATTATAATAATATTGTATTGTGTTATTTTATATAAGAACACCAGAAGGCTGTAATGTAATTATTATTATTTCTATTCATTTTTTTAATTTATATTCATGTTATAATATATTACATATAATTTAATTCATTTATAATTAACAAAAGTTCTATCAATCTATCTCTCTATCTATCTATTATCTATCTATTTATCTAGTTGGTCTAAATGGACCAGCCCTCTGACTGTTCTCCAAAATACGCATTAATGTACATTATAATTCTGATGTAATATATGAACACAAAAATGGGTTTTTGAATTCATTGTTTTCATGTGCTAAAGAAACCGCATACTTTACATATGAAATATTCTACTCTTTGTTTTGTAACATATTTTTCTAGGGTGACAAGCACAAGATTCTGGAGAAGTGCAATCTGCCTCTGACCGGAAAACAGTGTGTGGATCGTATAATCACAGAAAAGGTGGGTTTTGATTTACAAGAGCCATTGATTTTACCTTTTTAACCAGGCTCTGTTGGTAAAAAAATAACATCTATTCAGCAGCTTATCACTTTATCAAAATGCCAGCTCGTCTCGGATAAAACTTCAGTCCTCACAGTGGAATGCTGTGAAAATGGCTTTACTCTTTCTCTTAACGCGTGTGCACAGTCATAAGAAGACATGACAAATTGTTATGACACTGCACATAAGCAGTGGAAAATGGAAATCCAATTATTGGACCGACCGTAATCAAATCTCCTGATCGGAGCGACATTACATATCGACTGTTTCTGTTTTTTTCAAACCCAGAGCTCCTTAATGTGAATGTTACCTAATAATATTATCAGCCCTGCCACATGGCCTGTGTTCAGAGAGCTGTGTGCTGGAGACTAAGGATTTGCTTGAGTCTCATCAAAGAGCTTTACTCTTGGTTCAGGGGCTCTTGACTGCTGCGGCTGCTTTTATGGTCTGCTGCTGGCACTTGTTGAGCCGACCTCTCATCTCTCCAGCGGTGTCACTGGACTGTATAACAACAGTCTTTCTCCGCTTCTTACCTGTTAGTCTTCTGTTTCTCTTTGTATGCATTGCCAGGGTCTGCTTTTGTAACAATTACACACCTTGGTTTCCAATGAAAGGATTCTGTCAACATTAGAAAAGGTTAGACCTCTCCAGCTTCACTGCCACCACCTTCTGTTCAGCCTGTGTTTGTCATGCTACCATGCTGTTCAACACAACCCCTGTCTGTCAGCATAACAAGCTGAGCTTGTAAGAAGAACCTTTCCACTCTTTAACCCTCGTGTTCTCCAAGACCCCAAGGCCATTTTAATAGCTGAAGAAACATGTTTCGCATTCAGATAGCTCCGTGATACTTGGCTTTTTAATCTTATAAGAATTTATTATAATGAAGTAAATACATTTTATCTTGAGAAATTGTAAAATACTGTTACATGTTAAAATAACTGTTTTCCATTTGAATAAATTTAAAAAATATGTTTAGTAATTATTTTCTGTGATGGCAAAGCATTTTTTAAGCATTATTGGTTTAGTCTTCAGTGTTACATCTTCATACATCATTCTAATATGCTAATTTATTGCTAAAAATTTTTTTGTTATTATTATTACTAATACTGGAAACATGGAAATATTTTTTAGATAAAATATAGGATTCAATAATTGAATTATTAAAAAAACAGCATGTGTTTTTTATGGCACTTTATTCAGTTTGATGTGTCCTGGCTTAATTTATTTATTTATTTATTTATTTTATTCTGTCCACAAACTTTTGGATGATAATGAATTTTTTTCTGCATTGTGATATCATATCTGTTTATAATATGTTTTATTTATGATAGAATGACTCGAAATACTAAAAATGTTTTAGTATATGTAGAAATGACTACATTAACTAAAATTAATAAACTCTGTAAAAGTATGTTTATGTATGTTAGTTTGTGCTTTAGGTGATAATTAATTGAAACGTACCCAAGTTTTAGTAATATCTTTCTACATATTTTAATTAGCTAACATTAGCATAAAAAAAATTGCAGAACAAATAAGATTAATTTAGAAATTACTAGTATAATTTTGATGCACTGCATGTCAGAGAGACATACACAGTGACTCAAAAAAACACAAGGTTTAAGCTGCTTTTTACAAACCTCTCACAAAAACATGATAAGAAAGAGCAAATGTTAAGAGCCAGAGAATCCAACTTAACGTATGTGGTTCATATGTTAGTTCATGGACTTATTTTTATGAGAAGATGCTTTCATTATGATGTGTTGTCATAGAAATAGATCCAATACAGGGCAAACATCCTTGATTCCTAGAATGCATATGATTCCAAGAATGACTTTCTGAGCCAATTTGCCACTTGTCATCTCAGCAGCACGCATATCTCCAGCGATGGAAGTTTTTATATAAATATTGCTGGCAAGCTGTGATGTGATTACGCCATCCATCTTGCCGTGTTTGACTGTTCAATTCGCTTTCCCTTGATTGTTAAAAATAGAAAATAAACAAGCATGCAGTACAATATCTCTGAGGGGGGAAACATTTTTTGGACTGTCAGAGTTAGATTAATCCTATCGCCTAAATTGTTACACATCCAAGCAAATCCTCCAGCAATTAGAGGCTCTCGTTCAGGTGGAAGAGAGGATGCAGAGACAGCAGGCCCAAAGCAAAGCGACAGCAAGCGTGCTGCCCATGGCAGGTTGTTCTCCACAGGTATTGGGTGAAATGACACTATAGCAACATTAGATCTGGGTCACATTGAACATTAAAGGGATAGTTCACCCAAATATGACAACCTCATGTCATTCTAAACCTGTAAGCCCTTCATTCATCTTCAAAACACAAATTAAGATATTTTTGCTAAATTCTGAGAGCCCTCCCATAGACAGCAATATAATTAACACAATCAAGGTCCGGAAACTTTAATTTTACGAAGCAATGAGATTAAGTTTTGTGCACAAAGAAAAAAAAGGCTTAATTCAACAATCCATCTCCATTATGTGATGAGATTTTGAATAGTATTACGTAAGTGTTAATTACATTGCTGTCTATGGGATTGTCTGAGAGCTCTCAGAATTCATCAAAAATATCTTAATTTGTTTTTTGTAGATGAACGAAGTTCTTATGGGTTTGGAACGACATGAGGGTGAATAATGGTAGAATTTTCGGTTTTGGGTGAACTATCTCTTTAATAGGCTGCTGGTTTCATGCAAACATACATGAATCGGTTCACTAATGCCTTTAGCATGCACAGTGCATGCACTCGAGCTCTTGCAGGTCATTGTGAACCAAATCACATACGTGTCTTGACTAACAAATGTGTTTTTATGTTTCTATAAACAACAATGTGTATTACTCATCGTATTATTATTACATTAATAGAATAAAAAGTTATATTAATAATGTGCTCATCTGTTTGGAACACATTTAATCATTGCAAGCTGAATGAACACAAGAAAACAAATGCCAAGAACTGCCCTAATCATTTGCAGGTTCATGTTCCTATTTTTCCAGTGTGGTCTCAGACTTTCAGATGCAATGCTTTCATTTGATCACATCACAAAGTGCCTTTTTCTGTGCTTTTTTTCACCACATTGCCTTTCTCTACCCCATCTGACCACATCCTCAAGGTCAGAAGAGTTTACTTACACATGGCTGCATGTTTGATGGCACTTCTGTCATGGTCACATTGTTTTCCTTTCTCCTCCAGGCGGTATTCGATGTGGACAAGGACAAAGGTTTAACCCTGATTGAGGTTTGGGAGGGTCTGACAGCAGATGACATTAAGAAGTGCACAGGAACCGACTTTAAGGTGAATGACATAATCAATAAATTGCAATAATATTGAACACTTTGCACCATACTGCATGTATTATAGCCCATTAAGACATTTCAAAACACATACAACCCTTTAATACTTGCTTGAATGAATACTAACAGCATTAGACAAAATGCAAGGTCATAATTTTGACTTCTGCTTATTTTCCTGTTGTTGTTTTTTCCTAACAGGTCTCTCCTAACTTGAAACCAATGCAGCAAATTTAACGGTTTTAAAAAAAATGCTCAAGGCTGTTTAGACAGCTGATGGAAACCACACACTTGTTAAATCCCCCACGCGAATCCTTTTAGGGCTTCAACTGAAGATTTGTGAGGAAATTTGACTGAAGCATGTTCAAAACAACAAATATCCTATAAGGTCATCAAACCATCACAATATCTTCATCTGTTTCAATGATTTCTATGTTTGTGCAAAAGCCTGAATGGTTGTTTTAGCTTATCAGTGTCGGTTTATTCAAATGGATTTTTACAGTGTCATTAGATATTGAATAGAAAATATTGTCAATAGGTTAACCAGGAATTATTGTGTTTATTTATGAACAGTATGTCATCATTTCATATTTAAATTTCCCATCTGCCCATCTAATTTAACTTTACAGGTCGGATGCCTTAAATGTGTGTACATATCATTTGTACAAAGCAATAAATGTGTATTAAGACCTAAACAATCTTAATTGTCTTTATAAATCCTTAAATGTGACCCAGTACCATAAACCCAGTTATAACAGTCAGTTTTTTTTATTATTATTATTATTATTATTAAGATTTGTACAAAATCTGAAAGCTGAATAAACATTTCGATTGATGTATGGTTTGTTAGGATAGGACAGTATTTGTCAGAGATATGGCTATTTTAAAATCTGGAATCTGAGGGTGCAAAAAAAATCTAAATGAAAAATAAATAAATAAATAAATAAAAGTAACCAGGAATTTTACAAAATATTTTCATGCAATGATTTTAGGGCGAAGAGAAAAATAAATAAATAAATTTTGACCCCTGTAATTGTTGGCTATTACTACAAATATACCCGTGCTACTTGATTTTGTGGTCCAGGGTCACATATTATTCAAGCTATATGACTGCATTTTGTCAGTTAAACACAAAAGATGATGTTAAGCAGACTCTTATTCACTGTATCTTTTCTTCGTGCAGCCTATGGTTTCACAGTGACTGTCATTCTGACTAAAATACCCTTCTAAATGGATATTTGTACAGTGTTTTCTAATTCTTTGATAACATTTATGAAAGCTCTGTTAATTTAAGCCTGTTATTTTGTCATTTGTGTTGCATCCGTTTACACTTGTTGCACAACCGTTTGTTCTAAACGCCACTTCACAGTTCAGACTTATAAAAAAATACACAGCGACCGTTTTCATATCCAGCGTGAGAAAGGTTAAATGTGTATGATGTACGGATCAAAGATTTGTGCGCACTGTTCCTCTGCACAACGGTAATTGTTCAATAACATCAAATGAATGAATTAAATCCGCGCGCGCTTAAGTCTATAGTTGCGCCCACACCAGCACAGGCATGGGAGGGAATAATTTAGACATCTTTCATGCAAAGAGCTTCTATATGTTTGTAAAGAGGCTGTTAAAATCCTGGGGAAATTTTGATGTAGGAGAGGCGCGCGCCGTCTCGGGGGTGTGGTGATGCTCGCGCTGAACTCACGCGAGCGCGGGCGCTGAATACTAGAGCACTCAGAGCGAAGCACGGACACCGAGCACCACATAACCGACGGCATGGCTTCGTCTCAGGGGAAAAGCGAACTCCGTTATGCGGACTGGATGTCAAGTTTACCGGCCACCTTGCACAGTATCCCTCTTACCAATCTTGCCATACCGGGTAAGTCTTATTTTGCCCTTTAATGCGCGTATTGGAGGAATACAAACTGGACAGTGATAAACTGCTGCAGATTATATATAAATGATTGTAGTCGGGTTTTTTAAACGACTTATCTGACTGTTTCAAAAAAGTTTTTAATAATATTTTAATAAACTCTTGTTCAAAACGCACATTGCGCTGAGAGGTCACCCAAACGTAGCCTAGATATACGGGTTCTGCTTGTGACATAAGCTGTTGTGTGACTAATAGGTTGTCGACATAAATATTGTTCCAATCTAGCGAGTTCATAATAATAAGACGTGTGATTGAAATTAAATGGGACACTTGTTGCTCGGGGCTCGCAATCCGTCTCTGCGATGGATTAAGAGACACATTATTATTACACGTGTGCCCCAACCTTGACCAGATATAATATTACGACATAACACTGATATTATATATGGAACCGCAAAGTAATTAAATGCGTAGTAAAAGAAGAGTGTTCATATTAACCTTATACCCAACATCTCAAAAGCGTTTAACATTTTAAACAGGTCATTGCCACACGTTTCTTTGAAGGACCTTTAACATATAAAGAGCTTTTCCATTGGAAAGTGTTCTTTACAAGAACTCTCAGGAACTGTTTACTTGGTTGTTGAGGAACCCAGAATACGGCTTTGCAAAAACCCCCTCTAGAAACATTTATTTTTAAGAATGTAAAACACCTTACTCGGTGCCAGTTACCTCAAAACACCTTTCTCGTAGGAAGCACTCCCCATAAACATGCTTCAGCTGCACTTGCTGACTTAGATGTCACGTATGCAATAATTAAAAGAACTGTGTTTGTCTCTGCACTGTCCTGAAGTGGAGCAATAAAAATACATTGGAAGACATGTTGGAATCAGAGGGTGCAAGACCAATAAGGATTCATCACTAGTTGAGAATTGTAGGAATCCGTTTAAATTATAAACTACTAATAAACTAAAAATCTTAAAATGTACAATAACGTGGATGAATTTGATTCTGCATCTGAATAGAATTGGAGAAGTCTAGCATTTCTTGCTCACCAGTGTATCTTCTGCAGTGAATGGGTTCTACCAGAATGAGAGTCAAACCGGCTGATAAAAGCATCACAAAAACGTAATTTTCAACATTTTCCATTTTTGTGTGAACCGCTCCTTTAAATGTTTAGGCAGGCTGCACACTATGCTTAACCCTGGATACACCTAAGGTTAAGCAACGTTTCAGGGGTAGCAGCTTTTATAAGATACACATAAATAAATACACATGAATTACTCACCCAGAGTAAAGTGTGGTCAAACATAAAACAAGATGACCCAGGAATACATTATTATTAATTAAGATTACATAAGAACAATTTCTATCTACTGCTTTTAAATGTTTTTTATGGCTTACATAGTTCAGAAGTTGGAGTTTGGGTAGTTAAACTTAACCAAAGGCTGGAGCAATCAGCCCAGACAGCTCTGATTAAAACCCCTGATTAACGTCTACGTGGCTGATTTTGACACTTTGCCACTGGGACCAATTAACTGGCCTACCACCTCCAAATCATCCTGTTAATCATCAATTATAGATTGTGATTTCTTGATTATACTCTACAGTGTGGGGGGCTGTGGGGGCTTAAGCTCCTGATGTATTGTCAAAAGCCCCTGATCTTTTGGAATATGTTGCACATAATATGTGTGTGGCCCCTTATCTCTTCTGACCCTAGCAACGCCCCACAGTATAAATAAAGTGGAGAAGATCATGCTACTGAGACTGGTTTGTGCTGGATTCATCATTTCAGCAGTATTATTGAAGCAGTAGTCTACTTAAGGACAACTTGACCCACTGCCATCATCACTCTTTTTTCAAACTTTTGTAAAACAGTCTTGTCGGCGAGGCTGTGGGTGGAAAGTTGTAGTGTAGCAGCTGTTTATCAAAAAGCTTTAAACGAATTAAGGCTTCGGTGAGAATTCTGGACACGTATCACTCCCACACAGATATCTTGCAAATCTTTTGAGCTTTTGAGTTGGTCTTACCAAGTGCGCTTAACATTAGCTCTTAAAGACAAGCAAAAATGATCCGTTAAAATGTAAGCATCCTGCCCAGGGGCTTGTGTATAACTGACACTGTAGGGAAAAGTATTTATCTGTCTATTCATCTATCCTTGTATCCATCTGTCTTCCCATCCATCCATTCAGTTATTGTAGAAATGCATTTATCATCTGCAACAGTGAAAGCTTTTGTGCGTCCATTCATTCATCCATGTTAGTCAAGTCTGATTTTCTTAAGCTACTTGTAATACAGCATATTTTTCAGTTTAGCTGTACACAGATATAATTAGAGTAAGCAATGGCCATTTTAGCTCTTCAAGATCAATTTCAAAAACATAATCATTGATCTTTCGCCTTTGTCTCATGCATATTTCAGTAGTGCTTTATTTCAGCCAAAGGCACTTTTGCTCTCATGCTGTCATACATTCAGGCTGCTGGAGGTTTCAGTGATTCTCCAAAAAAATTATTTTTGTGTTTTTTTTAAACTGGCATAATATACTTAGTCTATATTGAGGACACTAGGAAACCAGAATCGACCTATTTACTTAATGCTTGTTCCTTGTTTTCTGTGTTGCTGTGCGTGTTATTCCCATGAAAAATAAAATAAAAAAAATAATAAACCAAACCAACCAGCTACACAGTAAATCGCAACGATACAACTTTAGATAATAAACATAGAAATAATGTAAAATAACAACTATTGATTTAAAAATTGTATTGAAACAGATTATTTATTACAAAATATGAATTTATATATATATACAAAGTATATGGAAACTAACACTATTATTTTAGGTGCTTCCTGGACTTTTTTTGGTGAATTCTTTTGGGTATTTCTCCGTGGTTTTCTGATTGGTGGAGATTTATGTGCAGAATCATGGATAATGTAGTTTTTCAGCTGTTTAACATGATTATTTCAAATTGTAAAATGTTTTTGATGGCTTATCAACATTGTAGCTCACAGTAAATCTGTCTTTGCAAGTAATCATTAAATTCATATTCCTCTATAGAGTAAAGACATGTGATTTTTACTTTCAGAACTAATGCACTCTATAACTCGCTTTTTATCTGCCTCCATATAACGTTCACTTTTCACATACCAACCTTTTTTTTAAGGTAAAATCAAATCTCACTATACATTTTCTTGGAAATACAGCATACTAGTAAATCATAAACTTTCTCATTTCTAATAGCAATCCCTTCCTATACAATTATTTAAGAAAGCCATCGGCTTTAAACATTAAAGTCAGTATGTGGGCATATTATAGGCCCTGATATTTTTAAGCTTTGCCACTCAAAAACTGGCTCTGCCACCTCCTGCTGCGTGAAGGTCACTGTTTGCCCTACGAGAATCTAGTGTGTCTTTTATTTCCTCTATCGGAACTCTTTTTATAGTCATTCCAAATTAAGAGGCTCAAGTAATTATTGTCGCCTCTCAAACCTCTCTCTAAGATTAAAGATTTGACTGATCCTCCTGTTGCAGCTAAACATTGTTTGCTTGCAGCATCAGTATTGGCAGTATTTTGGAGGTTGGCTAGTCGTCCTCCACATACACACTTGCAAAACATGAATCATTCTCCTATTGGCAAACAAGTCCCCGGGGGGCAGACATAAAGCATACCATTTCTAAACTGAATAGATATTCTATGTTCGTATTCCTATTGTACGTGCCGTGGGATCTTTGTCACTAAGAGATACATTATCCATTTGTTGTGGACATTGAACAGTGTTTATGTACATAATAAACCTGCATGCCTCTTCGAAAAATGCCTTTTTTGCAGAGGCGGGCTTTTGTGTGGCTCTTATACTACTGTGCTCTGCTGGATGGCTGGCTTGATGAGGTCATCACCCCGTTACAGTCACCATTGTAACTTGCACAGGCGGCAGGACCGGGGCAGAGGAATTGTGTCAGTGCTCGGGGTGCTTGTGCTGAAGTGACAAGCCCACAGAATAAGCAGGACACCGCTGCTTTATCAACCACCTGTGCCTTGAAAGCACACAGGGTCTCACAGTTCAGAGACAGACATGTAACCAGGGCTTATTAGGTTTATGGAGAGCCATAATTGATATTCATGCTACAGCTCTCATAAGGGAATGTGTCTCTGCCCCTTAATCATATTTAGCATGTAATCAGCTTTTGAGTGGCAGCCAATGACAGACACTGTAAAAACAGAAAAATCTGTGGGTTGTGAGTGTTTAGCATTTTTTTTTTATTATTTATGCCATACAAATGTTAACACTTTATTTTATGCAATGTATTAAACATGGCACATTTTGCTGATTTAAAGCAACATTGTATGATTTGTTCAGCAGTGGGTTTTTTTTTCTTATATGTTCTAATATATAGCCTAATGTTACTTAAGAAATATTCAAAACAGTTGTGCTTCTCACTTTTTGCGGAAGTGGTAATGCTGTTTTCAAGATTATTTCAAAAGTTCAAAATAATAGCTTTTAATTAAAAAATAAACATTTTGTGACATTGCAAATAAATTTACTGTAATGTTTACCTAGTTGATGTGTGCATACAGAATAAAAATATAATTAATGATGGTATAGACAAAGCATTTACCATGAATTAACAACAGCATAGTCCACAGTAGGGTTGTCTTTAAGAGCTAAGTTATTGTTAAATTAATTCTAGTAAACAAAAAAATTTCATTGTAAGTAAAAATAAAAAAATCTTACAGGCCTCAATCGTTTGAACTGTACTTTTATCTAGATTTGATTATGAATAATAGTGTTAAAAGCATTAGTAAAAGCAAGTTAAAAATAACTAGTCAGCAATGTTTTGCATGTTTTATCATTTTCTTAGTAAAATGATGACATATGTCAAAGCTTTTATGGATTTATCTTTGTAAAATTTAATTCATAAATAATGAATTTCATAAAATATTGCTTAAAAATAAAACGTTGAAAACTATTTTATTGTTGTATGAACAGTAAAGAGGCACAGCTGAAGTTATCTTGACCTATTTTTCATACATTGTAGTGTATGTAATCCCATCTAATCACTAATGAAGAATTAGTGGGATAACACCACTAACCAGGGGTGCGTTTCCCGAACAACGATGTAACTCGCTGGTAAACCACCATAGATGCAAGACGATGCATTTTTTTGGAAATGAACAAGTTACACACGACTGTTTCCCGAACATGGTCGCATCTCTGTTGTTTGAACCACGTTAGTTGAACAACATCGGGCCATTGTTAATGATGTCACACGCATGTCGTGAAGATATACCTTCTGCTATTAAACTGATAAGAGATCTCCAAGATGCTGCTGTATTGAACATGACACATATTGACTAATTTATTATTTTTGTTCTCTGTAATTTTGCTTTATTTGATCTTTGAATCATCGTGGGTTCCCTCTTACGTCATACTCTGATGTTCTCTTAGTCTTTTTTGAGCATGAGCACTTTTCAAAAAAAGCGTTTAGAATGGTCTCGCAAAAATACATAATTAAATCGCTTTTTATATTTAGATAGAATGGAAGATAAAGATAGTAATGCATGTTAGTTTGCT
>JAUCNO010001851.1:13455674-13476027 GCA_032353835.1 Enteromius viviparus
ATATATATACACACACACACACACACACAGTATATACTAATAAAAGCAACTATTATTTTTATTATTATTATTATAAATAACATTTTAGATTTTATGATAACTTTAGATTACAACTACTGCTACTAATATATATATATATTTCTTTTTTTCTTGTATTGATGTTAACATCAGTAAATTCTTATATCTTGGGAACTTGATATTTAATAATAATAATAATGATTATTATTATTAATTATACATTTAGTAGTAGTATATTATTAAGTCAATATAGAAAATATTAAATTCAGTGCAGCTGTGGTTTCTAATGGACCGAGGTGAAAGCTTTGTCAGTAATTCAACTACATAATCAGCAATAATTCCTGATTCCCAGTTTTAGATGTATGTCATTTTAACGAAATGTTTCTCTTGGGAATAAATAAAAATCCTGTTGTGGGAGGCAATTATGATATAATCATTAGTCAGTTTCCATTTCTGATTAAGAGTGGACATTGTCTGACTGGCTCTTTTTCCTGCCAACTCTATCTATTCGTGTTTGACAGTTGCCTGCAGCGATATTAAAAACGCTATTCAGATTGCCAAATAAGGATGGGCATAAACCTCACATTCAGTCCACAGTGTAATTACAAGCAGCATGGCACCATTTTGAAAGCAGCACTGGCGTAAGATAAGAGTCTCCCTAATGCCAGCACTCTTTCAGACAGGCAGTTGAACAATATTAGCTAGTTAGAACATCCTTTGACAATCCATTTACGACTCATATTGAGTCAAATAACACAAAATTAACTGTACGAATAACTTTTTTCCCATTTTAGTAATGTTCATTTAAATAGAATCTGAATATAGCTGTATTCATCACAAATCAAAGCAGATTACTAGAATTTGCTAGCGATCTACGGTTTCTTCAGACTGTCAGACATTGCAAATCTTGACTTAGAGATTTACTCTCTATATAGCCTAAGCTGGATTCTTATATTCATATATATATATATATGAGAGCTTAATTTTTTCAGCCATTATTCCAGTCTTCAGTGTCAGATGATTCTCCAGAAATCATTTTAATATGCTTCTCAAGAAACACTTATTATTATTATTAGCAATGTTTGAAAAGAGTTTATTATTTTTAGAAACCATGATACCACAATAATTTTTTTTCAGTATTCTTAAGGACATAAACTTGTATATGTATTCCATATATCAATTGGGTTTCACAAGTATTAGACCCCATTGTAAATGGGATTCAAAATCAACTGCAAAGTTTTATTTAAAGAATAATAAAAAAATGCTGGTAATAAATTAGTTCGCTACAGTTACGGGGGTCTTTGTACAGATGGCCAGATGATCTTCCATTGATGTTTTAGGATCATGACAAATCATTCTGGAGATTTGATGGTGGTGATCTTCAGGTTTTAAACAAACTTATGGAGCTCACTCATCAAATCAAATAAAAGTGGTGGTGGTTGAGGAGAGACCCCCCCACATGATTGTAAAGCGCTTTGGGTGTATGGTCATACACAGTAAAAGCGCTATATAAATGCCTCATTCATTCATTCAAAAGATACATTTTAAGTGAAACTCTCAATTCAGTGCCTTTTAATGAATATACTGAGTGATTTGAAGAATGCTGTATAGCTGGTGTCAGTTAAAGGCCTAATAAGATCAGAAATATTCATTTTTTCAGCTCCTGATCTCGTAAGTTTCTATAATGCATTATTAAGATTTCAAATTATTTGAAACATCCAAGTGTTAATGAAGAAACATACCATCTGTAGATTTCCTTCTCTGTGCAATTCAGTGTTAAGAGATATTGTATGCTTATATTTCTGTTTATGTGAACACATGCAGGAAAGGACTCTGTGACCGTGCGACTCTGACATGATTTTATGATGCATTACCTGCCCGCTGAACATGTTGCTAATAACAGCTTGCTGATGAGGGGCTCACTGAGAAACTCAATTACCTTTTAATTATGCAAATGAGAGACTCAGAGGAACTGTGGATCCTGAGGTCTAAGGAGCGGAAAAGCATGCCGATTAACCCCTGACCCAGAGACAATTCCAGACATTATTATTCACAAAGGCATATATATGCTGGGGAAGTGCTGTCATTCTCTTAGGAGATACATCAGGAGATTTGACTTTTTAATACAGTGACCTTTGCAGTAAACAAGACATCTTAAATCTAAAAGAGGCTATATATTAAATGCTCCAGATTTTCAGCTTCTTAAAGGGATAGTTCACTCAAAAATGAAACTTTTCTGGAAATTTACTTACCCTCAGGTCATTCAAGATGTAAATGAGTTTGTGTTTTTTCAAATCTAAACAGATTTGGAGAAATTTAGCACTAATGGATCCCCTGCAGTAAATGGGTGCCATCAGAAGTAGGGTTTAAACAGCTGATAAAAACACTCCAATGATTCACAAGTAAGAAAAGCTGTGTGGTTTTTTGTAATTAATTACTCATCTTCGTGTCGTCCAAACCCATAAGAGCTTTGTTCATCTTCGGAACACAAATTAAGATATATTTTTAGATGATATAGACAGCAATACAACTGAAATGATCCTAGATCCAGAAACATACTAAAAACACCGGTAAAACAGTCTATGTGACATCAGTGAATCAACTTAAGTTTTATATAAGAGAATACTTTTTGGCGCAATAAAAACAAAAATAACATAATTTAACTCTACCATTCTTCTCCCGTGGTTTACATCTTCCGCCATTATAGAGAGTATTAGAACTAATGTTAACCCTTTAAGGGATTTCTAACTTCAAAGCAAACTTGCTTGTACCTGTAGTACAATGTGTAAGGGATGTTTTAACCTAGTTTCAGGAAGAGCACGCTGAGTGTCAGCACAGCCGGTACCCATTGACACTCATTAGTATTATCTCCCACTAGCCTATTAATTATTCCTAATTTAATTTATGCATCTCGGCATAAATACCATCTTCTCACTCTTCTTGGTATCTAGTTACGCATGATCCCGCCTTCCTCCCCTTCTTTCCTTCGCACCTTCAAGGGCGGTGAACTGGGACCGAGCCTAGCTCCGAGCTCTGCCCTCGCTAGGGTTACAAGCGGGGTCCGCCGAGCTCCCGGCTCGCTCCCTGGACAGCACGCCAAATTTGCTTATTTAATTTAATGAAATTCGAATTCGTGAAAATGCATTTTATCAAAAATAAAGTGTAAAAAACACATTAGTCTCGCGTAGCCAGACCTTCAGACTGACGGCTGAAGGTCTGGAATTCATAGCAGCTTTCTTTGGCCAAGGCCCACCCATAAAGCTGTTTGTCCGACATGTCAAACATTTGTTTTGTTCAGCGTCACGTTTCGGGGCGTGGAAATGTCCCCACAACAACAGAACGACGTGCAACAAGTCAGTCAGCATAGAAAATTCTGATGAAACACTCGCGATAAACATCTGTTTGAAGCATATCGCTCCCACAATCAATTCTGGAGAACCAGAATTGTTGAATTATAAATTATTGAATTGATAATAGATGGGAGGGGACACACAACTAGTAAAATTGGATCTGCTGGGAATCCTTCTAAATGCCGACAAAGGGTCAGCCAGGCTTGGAAAATAATACTCTTCCCAAATCCTGTCTGCAATCAGGCTAAAATATCTCTTTTTGTCTCCACTAAGTGCCTCAGACATAACTCCTGGACATCTTTTAAAGAGTCTATGCTGTGAACCTCGCATACTTTTGCGAATCCAACGTTTAACTGATCTTGATAAATGCTCATTGTCACTCATGTAAACACGACAGTTTTTCTTCCGCAATCACACTTCTAAAACTTTGTTTCCCGGTGGACCGAAAATAAATGCAACACTCGCATCCCCCGGAAATCCGATAAAATTCAACCAATCATATGACGACTTCGACATTCCTAAAGTGTTTCCAGTTTAGTGTACCATATGCACATATACACATCTGGTAGCCTGGGGGTACGTAATTTTCCTTTTGGGGTATACTGTTCTTTTATTGGTGGAGAATTAGATGCGAAACAGTGCTTTGTCTCCATCAAGTGTTTATTGTGTATACTTGACATAGAGAATCCAGATGTCTAATTCTCATTAGGTGCATGACAGTTACCTAAGTGAACATGATTTAATCTGTCTATTCACTTAAACGGACATCCGTAATAACTGACCATTTAATTCTCAGCATGCACCACAAATCCTCTAGAGTCATTAGAGAGATTTATGTGCTCTTGCTATCTCTTGAATCTCACTCACATTCCAGTCAAATGAGGATTGTGTTGTTACAGGCATTTTTGGCAACAAAATGATCACTTCCCGCTCATGGCTTGTTTTCGTGAGATAAGACGAGAAAAGGGAGTTGTTTGAGTTATCTGCCTGCACACAGCAAAGACAAAAGGTTTGGAGAGAAATGTGCATACTGCTTTAGGTTACTACAATGAAGGTAAGCACACTTGATTTTTAACATGTATCCTAAACTCCGGTATTATTGTCAAGATTAATGCAATATTATTAAAATGCATTTTCCCTCACAACTTAGAGGAAAACTCATTTGTTTAACTTTGTTCTCAGTGTGTGTTCCTGCATGAAGTCTTTTTCGTCTCACTGTTGTCTTCAACAGCAGTTACGAAGTAAGTAACTAAATGCTGTAACACTTTTTAAGCAACAACAAGATTTTAATCTGCCTGTCTGTCTCTGTCTGAATAGCATTAAAAACAAAATGTATAGTTTAATGCTTTAGATAGAAGCATTAAATAAGAATTATGCATGTATGTATGTTTTATTTATTTATTTATTTATTAAATTAAAGGAACTGTATGCATGAAATGGCCACAACTGGTACTGCCATCACTTTCAAAATACTTTCAAAATACTGTCTCCCCTCCCCGTTGACTAGAGGTTGCCAGATAAGCTCCAGGATCGACTGTAGCGAATATTTGAAATGCCCATTGATAAATACAAGTAAATTATGAATCTTACCTGTCCAGGAGAAAAATTTGCAACATTGGCTTCTCCAATGCAAACCCTTGTTTTATTTCACGCTATGAGTACTTGAAATGAACATGATATCTTAAGACCTGTTGAACATAACAAGGCCATTTTGTGAGTATTACAACACCTACATACGGGTCCTTTAAATATTGTGTATGTATGCATTTATTTTTTTTCTGAAGGGCCGTTTTAATGTGATAGGACATACAGTACAATATTTAGGCAGTGGCCCAAAAAGAAATTGACACTGAAGTCACACACCTTTAAAGAAACTTAAACTTAAAAAAAAAAAATCCATATATTTATATGTGATAGACCTATCGTTTTTGTTTTTATTATTGGAATGCTTTGTGGCATATTCATATTACAGTAAAGGCAGTGAAATCAGTTTTAATAAAAGCTCCAGTGTCAATTGTTTGCAGATGCCACTCGATTTGATATTCTGTTATGTATTGTAAAAAGTCCAAATACTATTAGTGGTCATTGTACATATCTAGCATATTTTACGCTTCTGATGACATACTTTTATTGAGCTTGCTTGTGAATCAGTGCAGTGTCAGTGAGGTCCATCAGGTCTCTGTCTGACCCTGTGCACTGCCAGTGGGGGCCCTGGTCCCCCGACAGCTGGTCCGCTTGTGATCGATGCTCCAAAACACAGGTGGGACTAGTGCTTTGTTTCTGACCTTCTCTTACGCATGCATCATTGTAAAAGTAAACGTTTATCTCACACTAAATAATTGCATGCAGTCTAGTACATTGAATACATGTGCGCAAATGCAATTGTGGTATCTGTATGTTACAGACGCAGAGCCGCTCTATTACAGTCTACCCTCAGTTTGGTGGTCAGCCTTGCACTGGGAGCTCAACCCGTACTCAGTCATGTATACCGGCTCAGGTCTGTCCTCTAGAGGAGGGTTGTGGAGAACGTTTTCGCTGCCAGTCTGGTATATTTAATTTGATACAATTCAACTTTTTTCAATTTGAAAGGTAAAATGTTTAAAAGGGTGTTGAATCTAAAATGTTCTCTCTTTCTTTCTCTTAAGGGAAATGTATCAGCCAGTCTCTGATCTGCAATGGAGATCATGACTGTGAAGATGGCTCAGATGAGTGGAAATGTGACATTAAAGAGCTCTGCAACCTGCAAAAACCTCCACCCAATGTTGAGCTCACTGGTCAAGGGTAATGCAACGATATCTGCTTGTTTCCACATTCATTCGCACAGACACAATCACTTAAGAAACTATGATGGCGAATGTTTGCACTGTAGGTTTGATGCATTAAGAGGAGAGGCAAGAGGAACAGTTATCAACACCAAAAGCTTTGGAGGTCTGTGTAAAAAAATCTTCAGTGGAGACCACAGGGACCTATTTAGACTTCCCCAAAGCGTCCTCAGATACACCTTCCAGGCAATTGAAATTTCAAAATTTACTAGAAAAATAAGTCTTATCAGATGATAAAAAGATGATCATGTTACCAATGCAAAAGCAGAACATGAGGACTTTTAAGGCTTTTTTTCTGCATTTGTTTTTACCAGGTTACAGTAAAAAATGATTTCACAGAAGAATCCTATGACAGCACTTGGGAATACATTAATCACGCTGAGTATCATTCAAAAACTACAGGCACAAGTTATGGGCATGAAGATAATATCTTCCATGATGAGCTTTTTCAGTCACAGGTATGTTTCGACATATAATATTGACAAAAACTCTTGAAATTATTTGAAAATATGTAGGGAATTTGGAAATGCTGGGTTAGTAATTCCTCCTGGCCTGTCAGGTTCTGGATATTTAACATTTTTGTTTGTGGGTAATACCATTGTTTGAAAGGATAAGCATGTGACCTGTGATTGTGTACATTGTGACTTTTGCAAATATAAAGTTGTTTCATCACTCATCACTGTCTTGAACATTTCTACTCAGATTCTGCAAACTAAAACTAAGCCTAAAACTAAAAACAGCATGCAAACTACTACTTTTTTCAACAGTTCAAAACAAACTGAGCATTGAGGCAAATCCATATGCCATTCAAGCACTGTGTGTCTTTGGCACTAGTTATTATCCAAGATGAAATCGGCATGAAAGGAACATTCACCTTATTTATCCTCTGAATTTATGTTTTAGATCTTAGTGTAAATCATTTTCATTTATTTTTACCCTAATAATCTCTACATCTATTTCTCAATGTGACACGGTGCTAACACAAATATTAAAATATGGAACTTTGTTCTCCTTTCAGTCCAAGAATCTGCTGATCATGAAGAGTGATATGGATGTGGCCCAGTTCCAAAACCTGAGCCCAGAATATCTGCCACTTTCAGAAGAGTTCTGGAAAGCATTGCGGTCCTTGCCTGTGGAATATGATTATGCTGCCTATCGCAATGTTCTGGAGAAATTTGGGACCCATTATATTTCAGAGGGAACTCTTGGGGGCCAGTTCAGATTATTTTTGAGAGTCAGTCAAGATGTCTTAAAAAAAATGAGTAAGTGGTCTGTATGCCACATGTTTGTTTGACTATTATGAGAAGTCCTTGATGTTGTTGAAAATGTCATTCAAGATGATTCATCCAGTTGTCTCTTATCTCTTTTTACACAGAAAGTGTGCAAAAAGACTACAGACATTGTGTCAGAGAGTCCCATTCTGTCCTGTTTTTTATCAGGTGGACCACAGAAAAATGTACCGGAGAACCTTTCACCGAACGTCACCCTTATTGTAAGTCATTTAGAAAAAAAGAAAGTAAAATCAAACCACAAAATCACAAATTTTTTTGCTTTTGGGAAGCAATGGCACTAAATTATGCACACATATGCAATACTTCATGCTAGTTTCTGTACAGGCAATGTAACATATAATAACATTCTCTTTTGCATGCAATATGTCTCTCAAACAGATGAAAGCATATCAAACAATGATATGGCCACAAAAATCATTGGTGGAAATCCTGGATATATAGCAAAATTGTCTGTTTTTAACAAAAACACACCAGCGGAGAATGGCAGGACTTTCTCACAGTGGTCAGATTCAGTGAAGCAGTTTCCAAAAGTCATCAATCCCAAGGTTGAATTGGAAAACCAATGTTACTATATGATTATTGTATGCAAGCATGCATGCTATGCTAATCATACAAAATAATTGAACTTTGAGAGGTTGTTACCATAAATTGACTACCAAGTATGCAGTGAAACACATTCATTCTTATATGAGCAACTATGTGTGAATTTCTGATTTGTGCAGCTCAGACCTCTCCATGAGCTGGTGAAAGAGGTCTCGTGTGCAGGGGTGAAAAAGCACCACTTAAAGCACGCAATTGAGACTTACCTCAGTGAGAAACACCCATGTCACTGCAGAGAATGCCAGAACAACGGGCTGCGTGTGCTGGACAATGACGTCTGTAAGTGTGTGTGTAAACCAGGCACCAAAGGCCAGGCATGTGAGCATGGGACACCACAAGATGAACAACCAGGTACAGATTATTCCTTTAAATTAATATAGCATAGGTGAGGGTTTTTACACTTTGCCACAGACCCCAAATGACGACGATCCTAACTGAATCTGAAGAGAAAATGTAACCACTTTATGAGTAGGCAATTTTAAATGATTCAGTTAGGATTATGTAATTGATTCAAGCCAAGTCACGTCAAGAGATACAATTAAATAAGCTGAAAAAAAAAACTGCTGAATGAATTCCCTCTGCTGTAAAGCAGTTCTAATTGCAAATGTAATTTTTTTCCTTGTATAAAGACTTTCCAAGATTTACATACATTCAAAACAATAATAGTGTAATAAATATATACATACATTATATTTAGCTGCATTTATTTATATATGTAAACATTTATTTTTACAATAACTAAAACCTTTTTCTCACTTTTAGTGTATGATTTTACTTCATGATATGAGATTGGAATTGTGCTGTGAATATAAACTGTATATACTTATTTTCAGTTAATGTCTTTATGTCTTAGGAGTGATTCATGGAGACTGGGCCTGTTGGTCTTCATGGAGCTCCTGCAAGGAAGGTCAGAAACGCCGGAGTCGCTCCTGCAGTCGTCCTGCTCCTTCAGGCGGCAGGGACTGTATTGGGAACGCTGTGGAGACGACAGGCTGTGAAGATGAATTAGATTACTTACGGTGAGGAAAGGTCACCACACTGTTCAACAGCACAAAGCTCTGTTCTAAAAAGCTGCAATAAACTGTTATTTACAAGGTGCATGAGACCCAGAGAAAGTTACTGTGCAACAACACTGCCACTATGTGGAAACCTGACTTATTGGTTTTGATCTATTTTCAGTACAATGGAGCCTCACTGTTTTGAAAATTCTATCACACCCAGGAAAAGTTGTAAAATGCCTCCCTTCCTCGCTAATGGATTTGCTTTGGTAATAATAATTAGAAATATATTTTAAAAATAGTATTATTAGATTATGATTGAATTAGATTTTTTTATATGTTATAATGATGTCGTCTTCCCCTAATTGCAGTACCCCAAAGATGGATATCCAGTGGGAAGTAAGATCGAGTATACATGTATTGAGGGCTTTCACCTGATTGGGGATCCTATAGCAGAATGCCTAGAAAATCTGGAATGGTTGAGAAATCAAATAGAGTGCAAGAGTAAGTGTATGCGACTTTTAACTAAGAGCTCTCATTTTCTGATGGTAGTATCTATTTCCATTGTATCTTTATATGTGTGTGTGAGTGTGTGTGTGTACAACTAGATTTCATTATACATTTTATATTCTGTATATATAAATCATTTTTAAATTTTTTTTAATTTTTGAAATGTGTGATTTATTAGTAACTTCTTTAAAATAATTCATAATTAATTTATATTTTAAAAGATATAAACATATAACTCTTTTGTAAGTTATATTTTATGTAACATATGTAATAATTATTGCTTAATTATTAGTGTTAATTAATTTAATTATACATTTTAGAGCATGAAAAAACATGTTTCATAAATATTTTTTTAGTTTTATGTTGTATAGAATTTTATTAATTTATGCAGTTTTATAACTTTCTAAAGAAATGAGACACCATGTTATATTAATACTATATAAATACATTATAATTTTTATGTTATGCATTTAACATATTTAGAATGTTTTTTTTTGTCAACTTTATATGTTAATTTTAAAACATTTTTAGATTTTACATTTGAGAGAAAAGAGAAACCATAAATATGTTTTATAATAAATGTTGTTTCTGTCTGCAGAAACATTATGTGATCTACCTCAGCTTCCTCCAGATGTCACTGGAAGCCCGTGGAAGCTTACCTATAACATCGGTGAAGCTCTCTCACTTGCCTGCCCTGAAGGGAAAGTCAGAAAAGGTCCAGCCGAGATTCAATGCAATGCTGGCCTTTCCTGGTCACCACAACCAAAAGAAACCAGCTGTCTTGAAGGTACAAACCATATACAAGGTCAATTGATAATATTTGAAATGTAATTATGTATAAACATTTAGAGTTTATGTGAGTAAAATTATTACAGTTTGAGAAAATGTGAGTAATAGTTATTTGTTTTCCACTAGTTCCAAATTCAACCGCTGTGCCAGTGCAATGCCAGCCATGGGAGAACCTGGCAAAGGACAAATGTGTCTGTAAAGTACCCCACGAGTGCAGGTATGTTACCAGACAGGAAGGCTTTAGCGTGTACATTACACAACTGCAAAAAAAAATACAAAATAAAAATGTATACATAAGGCATTTTATACAGCCATCCACCAAAACCCACACATTTGATTTTGAGTTTAATAAAGGATTTTTTTTCTCTTATGTAGGTCTTCCTTGGAGATATGTGCCACTGATGAGAAGCGCGGTCGGACACTGAGACTGAGTCTGTGTAAAGTACAGGCTATGCGCTGTTTGGGACATCAGTACACTATTGCTGAAGACAGTGCCTGCCAGTGGCCACATCCTTCATCCACCGCTTGCCCGCAGTGCACACTCTGGGAGACATGTCATGGTGAGGGGTTGAGAAATACAAATAATAATGGCATACATCCCCTTGTGAAAAGGAAGTGCAAAAAAAAGAGTACTAAAAAATTTACTTTGTTACAAACCTGCTAAAACTGTGCCCGAATTATGGGTAATGAAATGTATATATTTTGGTTTTAAGAGTTCCCAACAACAGACTGATGTGCATGCAAGGTCAAATAACACTTCCATTGTCTTACAGTATGCATTCATTTGCACCTTCTTCTTAGCAGCGGAAGTCGTCATAATTGAAGAGCAGTGAATGGGAGAGTACCACAAATAATTTTTACCCCCTCATTTCCATATATACAGTATATAGTGACTGGAGATGTTGCTCCCTTGCCTGACCTCGGTAGCCTGGGCCATCCCATACTTCCTGTGATGCTACATTCAATTTCGCAAGCAAAATTAGTCTGGCAAAGTTGCCGTTTTAGAGCATTTCCGTTCCCAAAAAAGTGGGAACCAATGAGAAACGAGCTGATTGGTTGTAGATTTGTCCAGTAGTATACAGAGGCATCTAATGGACGCAGGCTAAGCATGCCTCCCAGAAGGGTGGTAAGGCAGCTTGGCCAGACTAAGCTCCTATGAGCTTTAAACTCGAGGAAGCCAGGCTATGACCTCGGCTGAATCACAAACGAATCGGGAATAATTGGTCAGCCGATTCGACCTGCCAATATGAACTCAAAACGAACTTCGTTTTGGTCTGATTTTGTTCGAATTACATCATTTAATCGTCCTAGTGTGTACTAGCCTTTAGGATTCGTTTTAAAAAGACTTGTCTCATTGATTAAGAGTTGACTCTTTCTTTTCAGAGACACTAACTTTATACACGTTGCACTTACAGAAAACTTTGCAGGATGTTTTCATTCACTTAAACACCGCATGAAAGTTAATTAAAAAAAAATATATATATATTTTTGTTTTGATAATATCTGATCTTTCTGAAACTGACAGGAACGCAACTCAAGAAGACCCAGAACGGTAGTAAGGACATTCCTAAAATAGTCCATGTGACATCAGTGGTTTAACTGTAATTTAATGAAGCTATTAGAATACTTTTTGTGCGCGAAGAAAACAAAAATAACAGTCAATTAATCACTTCTTTTTCACAAGGGTCCTTTTGTAACATGCAAAACTGAGTTTCAAGACATTTCCACATGTATTTTGTCTTTTTGAAGGTCTGTGATTGTTTGTTTTACAACATGATGTGCATGCTTTCATACCCAAACATAAATGTAGCACAATGCTTTAATGCTGTGAAACAAATCTTGGCCATCTCTTTAAATAATGCTAACCACAGAAATAGAAAACTGCCTTTTGAAAAACCCATTTGAAATTCCTGAGGGACCCCATTGCCTGAAAATTTAAATTCTTGCTAATGCATTTTTGAGGCTGGTAAGGAAAGTGCCATTTTAAGGACTTCAAATGTTACAGTTAGATGCAATGTTGCATTCAGAAATGCTTGCCTATAACAATTGTGTCATTGTAGAGCAAACAAACAGCTGCCGTTGCAAGACAACCGAGGAATGCTCATCCCTGGATGCTTGGATCCATGTGTGCGTGCAGCAGGAAGGAGCGTCTGCACCAGTGACAATGACAGAATGTGAGGTGGCTGTGAAAAAATGCAGAGGAGAAGCTGTCCGCATTATCAGTATTCAACCCTGTCAATTATAATCTCAGAGCCTCACTAATGAATTAAATAAATGAATTCTGTAACCTAAATATACAATCAAAAGACTACACCAGAGTCACATGATTTCAGCATCACTAAGCTTCCCGCTCTTTATTGAAAAAACATTTCTCATGAAAGATTTAAAGGAATAGTTCACCCAAAAACGAAAATTCCATCATCATCATCTCACCCTCAAGTAGTTCCAAATCTTGAACAAAACTTATTTGTTGGGATGGTATTTTGAAAAAAGTTTGTAACCAGGTTGTTTTGGGTCACAATTGACTTCCATAGTAGGGAAAAAATACTATGGAAGTCAATGGTGACCCAAAGCTTTTTTCAAAGTACCTTCATTTGTGTTCGGTTTGGAACTACTTGAGGGTGAGTAAACCATTTTTGGGTGAACTATTCCTTAAAGTTAGATAAGTTTGCTGGAGCATTATGGACTATATAAGTTTTTCAGTTTTCTGTAACAATATTTAATGTTCCAGACAACCTCTGTGGCCCATTTAACTGCATTTTTTAGACAAGTAAAAGCTTTTTTTTTTAAATTACAAGGGAGTATTTACTCGTTTATTGCATGTCGTCAGAATAAAATAAGAATCACTTGCAGACAAAAATCAAGTGAAACTAAGTGTCTTGACTTTCCTTAACTTTTTGGTTAGCCTAATAACCAGCAAAAAAATAAGAAAGCACAAGTTAAACCAACATTGCCGTGTATTCCTGTCAACCTGTTCTGGTCTTCCACTGGGCTCTGGACAGCATCATATTGAGCCTGCTCCAGACGTCCTGCCAAACTCCTGACAACCGGCCCGGATTCCGCCAACAGCTTGTCCAGCGTCAGCACTGCAGCCAAATAATTACCCTGAAAACCATGTCTGTTCCTGTAAACACTTTTTTTTGCACCTTCCATTACTGCTTCAGCATTGTTGCGAGAAAGTAAAAGGGTAGACGCTGCTGCCAGGTGCGAATTTCACAGCCTCCCTATTAATGTGCTAACAAATCCAATTACCTATAACTGACTGAGATCCAAACGTGATAAATTTAATGGGAGACACTGAAATCGGAGCCTGTGACCTGTCAGAGGGTTGTTCTGAGAATTGTGGATAATAGGGTAGATTTTAGATGGCTTTTATTGTTTCTCACTGAGAATCTGACTAATATGAGTGCCTCTCAAAAGAGAGATTAATATCTGTACCTTTTCTTATGGTGTTTTGTACATTAAATAAAACACAAGATGCACCGTTCAAGTTTGTTAAATCATTAAAAAAAGGTTTATTACCAATGTAAAACGACACTGCGCCTTTTCATAAACACTACAGTATCTTCACCATGCCTGACACATTTAGAACTGTTATTAATAAGCAAGACCCATGCTGAGCCCCTCCAATCTGGACTTATATCACACCAGATGGATAGACATGCCACCCTTTACTGACAATCTCTTTAAAAGAATCACAGTTTTGAAAAATAATTCAGAGCGCTAGGTTTACATTGTATATGTACATCTCTAAAATTTCCATTTATAGATAATATTCTTTATTTACAAAGGCTTCTTCAGGTATTATATACTCCTAAAGGCTGAAACAAAAGGAAAAAAAAAGGTTACAGGATTTCGGTTTTATGGAAGACTAAATAATACTGTATTAAAAACATGGTAACAGCCAAAAAATCAGACCAAGAGAACCAACAGATAGCACATTCACTCATGTTGCAGTATATTTTTCTTTTTTTAAGAAATAATGTTATGTATAACCTCTGCTCTAATTAGCGCTCTTGAACGCCTCGTTACAACACCTGTCTTGACAAAAAGCACAGCATATGAATCGTGTGGACAAACGTAGCAGTATTCATACTACAAACCATTTTTTTACTAAGCATAATGTAGACGAACATTCAGTTAAAAATTAAAAAGTCGTATTGATCAAATATCATATAGTGTTTGTATGACTATTGATGTTACACAGATATTACTATTTAGTCTCATAGCAGTAGGAAATCGGGACAGGACTCACCAAAAGAAAGCACTGGTTTGGGAAATGGCAGTAGTACTGTTGATTGGTGAGTGTCACACATTGTGAGGAAATGCAGTCATTTGTGACTAAACTCTGGGAGAGAGAGCTCTTTTAGCTGGACACCAGACAACAGAGGCCGAAGAAACGCCGCTTTCTCTGCCGGACCAATGGGTATGGTGTCAGATTCAACAAACTGCTGTCATCTGTATTGATATGAAAACAGATGAATGTAAAGATTGGTTGCAAACATTAATTAATTAGTCCTTTCACTGGGCACCATATACATTTAAACAAATCCTAATTTTATGTTAAGGCCCACTATCGTCAAATATGGCTTGCACATACCCACTGAACAAGTCTTTGTCAGACGTTGAAATGACATCCCCTGATAGCCAGAATGAAATTTTTATGACGTCTTTTGGACGCCCAGTTACATCTTTTGGACGTCCAGTACCAAAATTGGACGTCCAAAAGACGTCATAAAAAGACGTCATAAGAACTTTCAACAATCGTCTGACAAAGACAATTGTTCAGTGGGTAGAATATAGCTTAGATAGGCCTGTATTCCTGTAGTTAGAAGTGAATCGGTTGAGAGTCAGCTGATGCGAACGTGACTAACACGACCTGCCAGAACTGAAAATACGCTTGATTTTTAATCAAAACATTATGTTACTGTACCTTTACTAAATGTTGTGCTAATCTGAAATTTGCTAACTGGAAATAAAAATAGGGCCACTTTAGGCAAGCTACTACATTACTATTAGTATTTATATTATTAGAAAGGATCCATTAATAAAAAATAGAAAAAAAAAATCACAATAAAGGCATTCACTTACCTGTTATGAAATATTAAAAATGGATTTCAGAGAGATGTTGTTCTTTTAAACTTTCGATTTTTCAAAGTAAAAAAGTACCCCGTAAAAATATGAAACAGTTGTTTTTAACACTGGCAATAAAAAATATTTCTTGATCAGCAACTCTGAATTATTTCTAAAGAATCATGTGAAAATATATATTAAAGCAGACAACATTTTTAATAACAATATTATTAATTAATTTAAATATAAATTTCTTTCTGAAACAGACAAACTTACAGCTCCAAATAGTTGAACGCGGTTACAGATTAATTGATCTTGATAGTGTTAAAGTTTTGAAGTGTTGATGTCGATGGATTTGTTGGTAAAAGTCAAGAGATATTACCTTGGTTCTTCAGTGGTAAAGGCATGGTCTCCCTGAGTTTGCTTAGCAGATTTTTCATTTCTGTCATGTCCCTGGAACATCGAGGAGACGTTTCAAATTCAAACTGCCAGTTTCATAGAAAAAGAAAAAAAAAAAGAAAGAAGGTCCTGTTCAGCAGCTCAGACTATTCACCTCTCTATGTTCTCAATGTCTGTGGCCACCAGGAAGTATGTCTGCGGACAGTCAGGGGGAGTAGACGACGTGTCTTCCAGGATTGGGATGTCAGAGCTGTCCTCTTTCTTACTTTCTACCCTTGTAGCTCCTGAAAATTGTTTTCCTGCAACACATACATTGAGATATCACTAACAGACTCTAGAGGAACAGAAATGGTCAAAACATGTCAAATCAAGGTTTGACCCCGGGGCAACAAGTCAACCCACTCCCAGAGCATCCATATTTACTGCTTCTGATATGCTCAAATCAGATACAATTCACAGGAACTAGCAGTGTCGACTCCTGCAAATATCAAGCCACTGGAAAGCTCTACAGTTGGACAAGCCAGGCTCCATCAACAGCAATTTCCTGTCGCTGGTGTGGTTGTTTCCTGCTGAGAGCCCAGGGGCGCCCTCAAAGCATTACCTTTCCTGTGGAGCTGCAGGGATCCCAGCAGACACACAGACTTCAGCATCTCTGTCAGGTACATTTCCAGACAGCACTGCAGCTGGATGAAGAGGCGGCAGATCTCCGGATGTATTTCTCCATCTTCTGGGCTGTGAAAAAAAAAGCATCAATAATGCATCTTAGATCTGGATTCTGCAGAGTTTTGGCCCCGAGCCCTGCGCTTCAACCTGTCTAATTTCTCACAAGATACCTATCCCTGCGTTGCTATGCCTCACAGTCCACGAGTGACCAGTGACAGAAATCATCTCATACACAGTGTATGTCATTGTGGGCAGTGTAGCTATTGTATTTATTGTATATCTTGGTATTTTTCAAGACTTTTGATGATATTAAATATATTTGCATTTATTATCTGCAATGAAATTGCTTAACAGTGTAATTTTTTTACAATCTGTATGACCATCATTTCAATTAAACAGTCACGGTAGATTCAAAAATCCAAAAATAAAAAATTCAATGAAAAAGCAATTATGGCTAAATTAAGTTACATGCACATAATATAGTAATACAAAACGTACAAAACTATGTTTAAAATGCGAAGCAGACAGAATTCAAATTAAGTATTATTATTTTTTACTCATGATAAATTTCCTTTTTTTTTTTTTTTACTTATTCATTAAATGCACATAATATAGCAATACAAATAAAACAAATATTTTCTTTTTGCACTAAGTAAAAAATACAGATATTTTAATTTTTTAAATATATCCGCCTTTTTGTACTTAATTTTACTTATTTTTTTAAATGCACATAATATAGCAATACAAAAAAATACAAAAAAATGTTTAAATGCAAAGCAGAACGAATACAAATTAAGTATTTCTTTTTTACTCTTAGTAAAAAATACAGATATTTTAATTGTTTAATATATCTGCCTTTTTTGTACTTAAATGAACATAATAAAGCAATACAAAATGAAAAAAAATATTTTTTTAAATGTGAGGCAGACCAAATGCAAATTTAGGTTTGTGTTGAAATATGGAAACAGGACTAATTCACAAAAATATACCAGTTTGTAAAACCATTCATGAAACAAATAAAATGACACTGTCTATGATCAAATAAAAGCCCACTGAAATGCTAATAATTCTACATAGCAGCAAAATCATTGTTAATATATCATAAATATTCTCCCTAAATAGATGTTTGACTATTTCAGAGCAGCATGTTTACAAGGCTGTACAGACAATCTAGAGCTCTAAACATATTAGCTCAGTGGTGAGTGAGAATTCTCAGAAAATCAGATTTCTCAGAACCCTACGCCTGTAATTACTGCTCTATAATTCCCAGGTGTAATGCTGTGGCATGGTAGATACTTTATTTTCCTCTTTTTTTTCCCTGTTCTTGAATTACTTGGAACTCGGAGATGCAACAAATCCATGCATAAAAGATAAATTGTGTAAAGCAAGGCCATAACCACACCTTAACCATTGCAGAAAAACAATTTTTAATGAAGCATAAAGAAAAAAAATGCTAGGTCAATTTCTACTTGCAAAGTAACGCTTTATTTTACATTAAGTAATGAATTATTTGCCAATAATATGGAAATAATACTCCTAAATTAATATACTGAAAATGCAAAATGTTGTTTCATCACATTCATAATTTTGTGTGGCAAAGCTGTGCAAATATTTCGAATATTGGGGGGCAATAAGACCATTTTTATTTAAAAGCTGTGGTATTGATGCCTTAGATTTATGGTAAATGCACAATGAAAGAAATCTTCAAATTTAGTGCATGACATGCCAGTCAGCACCAGCTTATATTTCTAACCTTATGTTGCTGTGAAGGTGAAATTTTGTCACATTTTCATAATATGACACAACTTCAACATTATTGCTTAATAACAAATTGATTTTTGTTAAAGAAATAAAAAAATGAATTAAAAATGGGATATTAAGTTAAAATAAAGCTAATACCACATTAAAATGCACTATGCAATGTAAATATATTACTCTCAGCATCCACAATCAAATACCTGTATGCATGTGTGTGTTTTTACCCTGATATTGCAGAAAGGTTTTGATGTGCAGTACGTGCCATCTCACAGCCTTTTGTGCGTGTCTTGTGCATTTCCGCACGGAGAGAGGGACAATCAGCGGAAATCTCTCCAATAGAGATAACCAACTCCCTATAGAGGGCCACAAGTGTATTGAACTCCTGGACAACCTGATGGAAGAAAGAAAAACAAATGCAAACTGAGAAGATACAGGGCTCACAAAACCATGTTAACCTTGAAAACGACGTAGAGAGCATTTAAAGGAAACATGACAACACATTAATGAAAAGACATTATCTTACTTGTCAAGATAGTTTTTTTTTATTCTGAACACTGAATAAAACCTGACAGTGCCACAAAGGTAAAACAGGCTATTTGTTGGGAAGCAGTGCCACAGGCGACAGATGCTCATGCCATTTTATCAATATTTGGCAGAAAGGAAGCGTTCGATGGCAAGCTGTTTTAATATTAATACCTTTAACTAGAGTCTATTGTTATTACTCGTTTTTAGGGATGGGAATCGAAAACCGGTTCTTGTTGAGAACTGGTTCCCAGTGTTTCAATTCCTTGGAATCATTTGCAAAATTTGCAAACTATTCCCTTAACGAACGGGCACCAATGACGTCATCACGCGCATTGCGTATCTTACACTCAGTCAATAGTAAGCGTGGCGCCTAAGCGGAACAAACCTTCAAAAGTGGTTGTATTTCACCAAAAAAGACGAAAATAGGGCAACTTGCAGCGTAGATATTTCCTCAAAGGGAGGAAATACCACTAACATTTAACTAAACCACTAACTAAAACATTTGCACACACAGCTTGCAATAACAATAAAAGAATGCAGAAAAGAACTAAAAGAACGGCAGCAGCAACAACGTTAGCATGTCCTCGGCTAATAAAACTGCAGGTAACTAATTAACTAACAAACACTGCCATCATATTAGCGGTGTAAAACTTACGTTAAATGAATGACTTCTCATGCATTACATTTAAATGACCATCACAAGAGACAGTGTCTGGCTGGCTCAGAGTCAGAGTAGAATTGCCACTAAATAATTTGATGTATTTTGTTAATTTTACAGAAGAATATTTATTTTATTATTTAATCAAATTTTTCATTGGTGATGCTAATCAACAATTTGTTGTCCCTTTTCTTCCAAATTAAAATCGATAAGGGAATCAATAAAGAATTGAATCGTTAAGCTGAATCGAAAATGGAATTGTAAAAAATTTTATCAATTCCCATCCCTACACATGACCTCATTAAGCAATGGAAAAGTGCAAAATTGTCACCCTTTTAATGAAGTACAGAAAGCAATGCCTAGGAAAATCCCATCTGCTTGTTTACATGAGTCGCATTGGCACAAATCTGAAATCGCCATGCATGTGTTTCTTTCCTGTTTACACTGTCATTGAACAGATCCGATCTGTGCCACATATGTGCAAAAAATCAGAATTGGGTCGCAGTTAACTGACAGTGTAAACAAGGCCATAGATGAGGCTTAGCCTAAGCCAGGATTAGGCAATTTAAGTCATTTTTACATAAACATGCCTTAGAAAATGAAATATAATTTTTTTAATGTATATTTAAATTGCCATAGCCTCTCAGCGGTCATGCACAACTCAGTGCACTGGCAGAAGTGAAGATTATCAATGTGCCAAGAAGACCATCTTAACATTACAATAATGCATATGATAAAGTCGATGTGGACCGATTCGATTTTCTATAGATACAGATAGGGCTGGGCGGTATACCTTTTCATACCGAATACCGGTGTTGTTGTTTTTTTATGATATTCATTTTTCATATACCGCAATACCGGTGAGTGTATGCGTACAAAGCGTCGGGAACACAAAGCG
>JAUCNO010001851.1:13481133-13499825 GCA_032353835.1 Enteromius viviparus
TGAATCCAGTAATCCGTGAGTGGATCACGGCTGATGCCTGTCACTGAATTACATTGTAATCTTTTACGTGGTAGTATTACGCAATTTTCGGTCATTACGTGATACTAACACGGAATTATGCATTAAGAGTTTGTGGTTATTTCACGCAGTTCTGTGAGATCAGGTTGTATATAGACAGGTGTGTGGCTTTCCTATTTAGGTCCAATCAGTATAATCAATCACAGCTGGACTCAAATGAAGGTGTAGAACCATCTCAAGGATGATCAGAAGAAATGGATAGCACCTCAGTTAAATATACAGTATGAGTGTCACATGGAAGGGTCTGAATACTTAGGACCATGTGATATTTCAGTTTTTTTTTTTTCACGTTTTTTATAAATCTGCAAAAATGTAAACAATTCATCTTAAAACCAGACATTGCATTACCATGGACATGATACATATAAGTCATATTACAAAATGTTATCATCTGTGAATTATAAAAAAATAAGTTTGGATAGTGTAATGTCTGTGTTCAAAACTGTGAGTGACAGTTAAATAAAGTTAATAATAAAGTTATTCTTTCTTGTAAAACATATACACAGTACAGCAACATACTTTCACAATAATATTTTATGATGTATAAGATTTTCTACATATTATTTTCACAATGTTCAAATACACTCATTAAAAAGAAAATGAAAAGAAACAGCTAAAATAATGGAGCTCTCTTACGTGGAGTTTACTGTATCTCAGAGCTGGTAAAATGTTTTGAAAACCTTGTGGACAACATAATGGTAAAATTACTTCCAGAACCAAAGTGTCTGCAAAATGTAGGCGCTCACTCTTGTGCTCAATCCCACTAAAAAGATTTGTAACGTGAGGGAAGGAAGTTACATTTGATCCTTCCCTTACATTTGTAGCCCACATTAGTTCCATTATTAGAATTGCCATTTAATATCTCCATAACATATCTCTCTGCCACATCCTTAACCATTGAGATGCTTTTGTTCATGCATTATCACTGCACGTCTTGATTCTTGCACTATTCTTCTCTTTACACAACTCTGCAAAACTAATAGCAGACTACATATTCAAATATTCAGCAGTCAATAAATATATAGTTTAAATATAAGTTACAAAATTCTTCTTTTGACCTTCTGTGACCCATGCCTCTGAGCTTCTCCATCCTTACATGTCTTCACTTTCAGGTTCTTTAATTCAAGTCTACTCCAGTTAGGAGATTATTCACGGTCATGAACTTTCTCCCTCAGATCTGAGCTTAAGCTCTATTCTCACAGCACTTCCTCTCTCCTCACTGTTAATCTTTGTCTTACAGAACAGTTTGAACGCCAACCCAGAAGGCTAATGCTACTTGTGTTCCCTTGGGAATTTCTAATGGGTTTTTCAGTCTATTTAGCCTCTCCTTTTTGTTGTGTGGCAACCTGTTAGCCACTTATGTTTATAAAGCACACAAAGACTTGATTGTGTGTTTTTGTGTTGTTGAAAATAAGGTTAAAATCTTTTGAAGTAATGTGAACCACCGCCTCGTTTTCCTCACAAATCTAAACTGCTATTTAAACCCAAAGGAAATTCCAGAGGAAATCGATTGCTTGTAAATCCTAATTGTCTTCAGACAAAGTGAATAGATCTGTTGTGCTCTTTTGTTTTGCTCATTTGCCTCTTTTGATGTTATGTTATTTTCTGCATTGCTTCTTTACTTGCTAATCTATTTACAGGAGAGACAAAACTAAAATTTTATCATAGTTTGATATGACTTTGTGGACTGATTTCAGTTTTTTATAATACAAATTTGTACACCAATGGATAAAAGTTCTTTTGGCATTAGAAAGAGCTCATATACGGTTTTAATTTGATATATATATAGTAATATTTAGTAGTAACAGTAATATTTAACAACAATAATAATAACAATATTAATTTTATTAGCTCTTTTCAAAACAATTAACAAAATATTATATATTTATATCTACTGTATATCAGCTGTTTTTGTGACCAATGTGACAAGTCACAATTATATATATATATATATATATACATAATTAATACTGGCATCTTTTTTTTTTTTTTTTGTAAAACTGTGTGCTGTTTTTTATACAACACACAGTTTTAACAATTTTGACAAATTCCCAAAAATCATCATTATCAACAGCAACAATGACAAAATGACATCAAATTTAAATAAATTATGGTTATTGGCTGTTTTCCACAAATTCACTACAAATATAACAAATAAAAAAATATTATGATAACATATTATTAGCTGTTTTTGCAAACTCTTTGACCAATCACAACAACAGCAGCAGCAACAATAATAATAATGAATTATGGAAAATAATATTATTAGCTTTTTATGAATTTAATTTAATAATTTAAATAGTTTAAAAACAGCATCATCAACAACTAATAACAACAACAAATTAAATAATTAAATAAGTTATATTAGCTGTTTTGTTTAATTCGCAAGAATAATTCCTGAAAATCGCAACATTATTTGTATTATTATTTTTATTGTACTTTTTCTCTATTATTTTACTAATAATATTTATACTACTACTACTGCACTATTAAAAATAAAGGTGCTTCAAATGGTTTTTCAGAGTGATGGCATAGAAGAACCATTCAGTCAAAGGTTCTTTAAAGAACCATATCTTTTTTTACCTTTTTATAATCTAAAAAACCTTCTTTTGCTACGAAGAACCTTTTGTGAAACAGAAAGGTTCTCCAGGTGTTAAAGGTTCTTTATGGAGCTATTTAGAAAAAAAAGGTTCTTCTGTGGCATCGTGAAGCCCCTTTTTTTTTTAAAGAGTGTAGTACTACTAATCGCATTTGCAAAAAGACAACAGAACATGTATTTCTTGTCAAACAAACCTTTCTGGAAGAAGACATGTGTTATGGTGGTTCTGCACAACGGACAGGGTGTGTTTGTGGGGCAGTTCTTAGCCAGCGCCCGCAAACAAGGCTCGCAGAAGATGTGGCTGCAGGGATGGCACATGTAAGGACTGAAGTAGACATCCAGACACACAGCACAGATATAGCCTTCACGATCCCGGCCAGGCAGCTCCTCATCCTCACTGCTGCTAGATAGGTTCCCTGTAGAGCTCTTCAGCAGAGTGAGAGAGCAGAAGAGATGACTCAGTGCTGCTATTAAACTCAACAATCTGCTGAGCTTCACCTTTACTGGAGAGCATCGCTTGCAGTGTTATGCTGATGGCTCGTATAAACAGTGTTTTGACTTGACTTGTTGGACTGTCAACACACAGTAAGATTCCCTGAGCTGTCCTGTTTTGCATTGTGTCACAGGGGTGTTGTGTCCCACACATGACTCCTCTGATGCACAGGGCCTGTCTTCTTAATCACAGCTCTCCCACCCACGGGGACCTCCACAGCCCATGCCCCTTGTTCCCTTGGTGTGTCATTATCACCAAATACACATCTCATAAAAGCCTCCGCATCCCACTTGACAACTCAGAAACACTTCCTGTGGACGCCAGAATCCTGACACACATCGGTTGGCGCATAAAATAAAGTCAAAACTCATTCTCATTTCTATAAATGAAAATGACTAGATGTTGGTTTAGATATTACACCAGACAGTTTGGGGTTTGGTGCATTAAAAGATAATCAAGAGAAAAGAACTATTGTAACAATAATTTTAAACCTTTCATTTGTTTTTAATTGAAATTTTCATCGGTGAGCATTAATGCTGCTAATGCTTTTATCGTACTGAATCACTAATACAGAACCTGTTGATTGTTGAAAGATGCCCTCTGCTGGAAAATGATAAATTCTGAATTAATGATCTGTGAGCGATCATTCAGCTTTATAATGAGCTACATAAAAAAGGAAAAAGTAATGAATTATGTACAAATTGTGTGAGAGATAACACACAGTCAGTTGACCATCATAACAAAATAAACCTTGATATTAAATATTAATTTGAGAAAAAATATGACTAATAAGAAGACTAATGACCTATTACAATGAAGAAAACAATCAGTCTAGAAACAAGGTAAAAAAAAATTAAAATATAATATACTGTATAGTATTTTAATAGTAATGTAATATATAATATAATATAATATATAGGCCTATATTATAATTATTATTATTAGGTTTACTGTCATCCAGCTCTTTGTCTCTTACTAGATGTTTTTCTGGATTATGTTTGCATTGTCATAATTTTTTTTTATTTAGATATTTTATTTAATTTTAATTTTATTTAATTTAGATTTAATATTTATAACAAAAGTAATATTGTAGTTCCCTGATGACATTTTAAGCAAACTGGTAAATATTTACAAATGAAAAAAATAAATACCAGACTATATAGGATTTTTATAATATATAATGTAAATCTTACAAAATTTTGTAAAATCTTGTCAAATAAATTGTAACAAATATACACAATAAATATGCAGGTGAACAAATGAAATGTTTTATTTATGATATTTTATTCTATGCTGTATTTATTATAAAAAAATTTAATGTAACCACATTATTATTTATTTAATGATTAGTTTTTCATCAACAGCTGAAAAGCTGATGATAAATCAATTTAATTCAGTTCATTTTAAATTATTTATTCATTACTAATTTAATCTTTATCTCTAAATGTAACAGAACACCGTCTTTAATATGCTGCATTGATTGATTTTTTCATTTGTATCACAAAGACTTAACAATTGCAAATAACTTTTTCTTATCCTCACTTGCTGTCAGTATTCGCTTCTCTAGAAATGCAGCTGAAGAGAGCTAATATTCTGACAGAAGAGCTTGGGTCCTATTACAGCATACAGCATGTATGAGTGTGTAAATGCATGCTTGACTGCGTTTCTGTTTCACCTGCACGTTCTCCTGCTGCTGGCTGTGTCTGCAGCGCTCTCTCCTCCTCTGTCTCCTCCTTAGGCTCTTCAGTCGCTTCCTTTCTCTTTTACCCAGCCTGCCTTCCCCAGTGGGAGTAGGTGTAAGCAGGGATGAAGCCAGGCTGAGCCCTGCTGGATCTCTGCCAGCCTGTTCTCCAGCCTCCTGTTCCTCCTCAGAGCTGCTGAGAGACATCATAGAAGCTCTGTGGCTGAAGGAGCCGCCCGCTTCCTGATCCTCGTGAGAGATGCGTGAGCCTCTAATAACATCTGACCTAACAGGTTCTACATCAGACCTCCCCGAAAGCATCACAGCCCTGCCATAGGGAAAAGGGCTTGTCCTGTGGCACGGTGAAGTGGAGGCCTGCTGGCTGGCTGTGGACCTCAGCATATGCCCTGCCGGGGGTTCACAGTCTAGAAAGCGCAGATCATAGTACCCTCGTGGGGAGTTTCGCCCCCTGTAATGAACCTCCCGATGGGCGTTTGTATTGTCCATACTGAACGTCTTCCTGTGGGCTAATCTGGCTCCAAGTTTGGCCCTCTCCAGAGGCCTGACCTCCAAACACAGGCCCTCCACCGTGCGCCCAAAGTCCTCTTCTCCATGTGAATCCATCTCAGATCGGACAACTCAGTGTTGAACCGAAACACCCCCCACCCCCCAGCCCACCCCACTGTACCCAACTCTGCAGCAGGCCAGGAAACATTGGAGTTCATTGTTGAAGAGGTGAGCAGGAACATACTGGCCCCCTGAGGTATTTTGCACTGTTGACAAAGGTAAAGCCCCCTAAATAGTGGCAGTTCAGCGACCCGATTGTCCCTGGGGGCCTATAGAATTCAAACAACTCACAATGCATGCATTGTGTTTTAAGGGTGGCAAAATTAGGTGAAATAACTAGACCAACCTTTTTCAACAGACACTGTCAGCTTTTTTTCTGTCTGAACAATCGGCAGCATATGGGAATATGACAGCCATGCTGACTGAAACAAAATCTGTGGTCATTTTATACAGTTGGCTTCCACTTGACACATAATTTTTCTTTTTTTTTTCTTTCCCATACAGTCATTATGTTAGAAGCCCAAGTTTTAGAACCCACATTTTAATTAAAAAAATTTAATTTGGGAAAAACTTGGCCTTCTAACATATTATATTACAGAATTTTAATTAGAAAATTTTATTAAAATTGTAATTAAACAATTATAATTTGAATTAAATATTTTATTATATTAATATAATTATTAATATATTCTTAATATTTTATTCATATTAACATATAAAAATGTATGATATAATTTAATTATATTTTTTAAAAATGTAAGGATATTTTACAGTATTCTGTAGGCAATTTCAAGAAAATGCTTTTTCCTGCTTTATTGATGGAAACAAATGTAAAATTAGCATAATACGCTGATAAGAATAATAATATTTTCATAATATTGAAAAATAATATTTTAATGCAACAAACATCTGTCTTAGCTTATGTCCTCCAAAGTAAAGAGCATAAAGAGTAAAATATGTATGTATTTTTAAATGTCCTCTGCAGTTTTAAATATGCAAACTTTGGTTGAGGTCAGTTTTTTTTTTTTTTTTTTTTTTTTTTACACTTCTCACAACTTGCATGTTTTCAAAGATACATTCAAGTTTAATGCTTTTACATAAGGCTAAAATATTAATCTTGCATGTTGATAGGCTTTGCAAAAAAGTAAAAATGCATTGATATAGTTGATATTTCAGCGCTTTTACGGTAGGCTATTAAATGAAGTGGGACTGAAAAGTGAGACTGAAAGTCCGTGCTGTATGAAGTTAACAGTAATCTGAATCGTTGGGAAGAAGGGTCTCGTTTCACAATACGCCCTCATTATGTTCTTTCATCTTTTTGCCATGTTCTCAGCAGATGGCAGCAGATTTCCGTTCTGAGGAACTCATGGAACTGTCCGCGGTGCTGAAAGTGTATTTTCACGACGCATCTCTAATGTCATAGGCGGCAAAGAGTGCGCTATTACAATAAATCTTTTGGGATATTCAAAACATTATTACTGTCATATCACTGTCATTTGATATGTGATATGTCATTAATGAAAAAGGTAACCATAGATGGTTCTAAATTAACCGGTAACATATAATGTTCCAATATTATTCATCATCAACCTAAATACATCAATACAAGAAAAACTATTTTTTATGAATTAAAACAGGCAAAAATAGCTCTTTATGGCAAAAATCACAGGTCATGACTTCTTATTGTGTAATGATCATATAATAGCCTATTAAGGGTTGCAATTTTAAGAATTGTGTTATTTGTTTACACATTTTTATTTTATTGAAATGTATTCTTCAGATCTATGTATATGCAGTGTATAGTTTTATAATTTCGTTGTAATTAGATTTGGACTCAGCAGCTAAACATTAATTTGTCTCAAGGTTTAGATTTGAAGACGTTTTCTTTACCTGCAACGAAACTCGCATTGAAATGCAAGGTCGTTTTCACTGCAGAACTATAATAAACAAATAAAAACGTTTCCGGTGGCTGTGTAGAGAAATTATATTGATTTTTATATAATATGTTTGAAAAAACTGTGCCCTTGTCAGCAAAACAAGTACCTACGAAACAATTTACCGGACGCAGCTGGTTGTTGAATTTGCCTGCTCAGCTTTCATAACAGCAACTGTTGAATATCTCAAAACATATTGTACACTGCACAGCCGAAATGACAACTTTGTAAAGCTTGCACGGCCGCTCTGCAAAATGCGCGCGCCAACCTCTCCTCAGCCATCTCTGACGCACTTAGCACGACTCGTATAAATGAATTCACTTCGTCACTGAGCGCCAATGATCGCAGCTCGAGCGTGCGGCACTTCCTGAGCCCGGAGCCCGCCATGCGTCTTCAGAGCAGCGAGGTGACCGGCGCGAGGGACTGTCTCTGAGTGACCGCTCTCACCATGGAGAGTTACAACAACACCACAGAGAGCCAAGACTGGAGCGGGAACGCGACGACAGTTAGTGAAGTTGCTTTAAGTTACCAAATAATCGGCTCGCTTTTCCTGGCCGCGTTAATTTTGTTTGCCATATTGGGAAATGCGTGTGTTATCGCTGCCATCGCCTTGGAAAGATCGCTTCAGAATGTGGCCAACTATCTCATCGGCTCCCTGGCCGTCACAGACCTCATGGTGTCGGTTCTAGTGCTACCCATGGCAGCCCTGTATCAGGTTCTGAACAAATGGACTTTGGGACAGGAGATGTGCGATATTTTCATCTCTCTAGACGTGTTGTGCTGCACCTCTTCCATCCTGCACCTGTGCGCAATCGCTTTGGATAGATACTGGGCCATTACTGATCCCATAGACTATGTAAATAAAAGGACCCCGAGACGAGCGGCTATCTTGATCAGCCTCACTTGGCTAATAGGATTTTCCATTTCCATTCCTCCCATGTTGGGCTGGAGGAAACCAGAGGACCGTGCAGATCCCGACGCGTGCACAATCAGCCAGGACCACGGGTACACCATCTACTCGACTTTTGGAGCTTTCTACATCCCCCTCATCCTCATGCTGGTCCTCTACGGGCGGATATTCCGAGCGGCGAGGTTTCGCATAAGGAAAACCGTGAAGAAAACCGAGAAAGCTAAAATCGCGGACAAATGCCTGGCGGTGTCTCCGGCGCTGTTCCCGAGGAAGGCGAACGGCGAGGTGAGCAAAACTTGGAGGCGAAGCGTGGAGCCGCAGCCGGGCTCCTGCGTAAACGGAACGCTGAAACACTCAGACGACGGAGAGTCGTTCGAGATTACAGAAGTTCAGACAATTTCTAGAAACCACCTGAGCCTGCCCAACAACCCTCAGCCGTGCTTCGAGAGCAGAAACGAGAAAAACACGGAAGCGAAGCGCAAAGTGGCTCTGGCCAGAGAGCGCAAAACGGTCAAGACTCTGGGAATCATTATGGGCACGTTCATTTTCTGCTGGCTGCCCTTCTTCATCGTGGCGCTGGTTTTGCCTTTCTGTCAAGACTGTTTCATGCCTGAGTGGTTGAGTGCGGTCATTAACTGGCTCGGATACTCCAACTCACTTTTGAACCCCGTCATATACGCGTACTTCAACAAAGACTTCCAGAACGCGTTTAAAAAGATTGTGAAATGCAAGTGTATCAGACAGTGAACGATGTGGTTTAACGGACGCTAATATGCATTAGATACTGATTGTTAAAAAACTGCTCTAAAGGCATTCATAAGAACGGACCCAGAGCGGGACAGTACAGCACAAGAAGAGGTAGAGCTCTGTCCTTGTGTATTTGTTTATCTGTGAAGTTTATCTGCTTCCACCACAAAAAAAAAGGTGCATTTACAACTGGATGGATTCAGATTAGACCAGGACTCTCAGACCAGCTGTGTGCATTCAATAATAAAGCCCAAACAAAAAATGATGTTTTTATTTTACTGTATATGATGAAAGCCACCTTTCTCCGAGCAGGGAGCTGTGGTGGGATTGTAAGCACACAGAGATGCCAAGATCCAGCAGATCATTTATGTAGAAAAATGTAATGTGAATTCTTATTTCTATTTATTATTAACAGTTTTCTTAAGGCCAATTCACACCGCACAGACGAACGCCAACAGATTCCAACAGACTATACCCCTGTCAGATGTTGGTTAGAGTTTGCTTTCATTTAAAAAACAATAAGCTTCACCAACAGCCTCTTTTGTTTAATTCACCGTCTTTTCATGTGAATAATGGCATACAAAAACATTAATAAGAGTAAAATTTGGATTGTGAATACAGGATCATCCATTTTTTCCCAGTCAGTGCCAGTGGTCGGGGCTGTTGGTGCAGTGGGAACATGAGTCTTAGTTTTTATAAGATTCTAAATACAACAGCCAACTTGAGCCAACTAGTCTGTTGGAGTCTGTTGGAGTTTGCCTAAGCGGTGTGAATTGGCCTTTATATGACATGGACTGACTGGAAATACCTTGAAATAAAACATAAATCTAGATCATAATTTGACTGTATTTGAATCATTGCATTTGGGATGGGATGGGGCTCTTCAATGAGGCTGGAAAGAAATAAAAAATCATGTGGTTATCCACACAATGTTCAGGTGTATAATTTAACAAAGTCATGAAGAAGTTGTTAACAAAGTCATAAACAAGTTAGTATGATAGTAAATTGCAACCCGCCCCAAAAAGGATTATATTCTTTTTCATTTGGCATCTAGGTAAGCCTTACCACATTTGCACTCACATATGTGCACTTAGATAATAAAGCCATAAAGTGTGTGTTAAATGTCAGTGATGGTTAGTATCAGAGAGTACGCAACAATCAGTTTGCCTCAGGCACAGCTAGGCCATTACCCATGGGGCCTTTGTTCCTCTAATACTGCACCCTTGCCACGCTGCATTAAAAAGTAACTTAAAACCCATAAACCAGTTCAAGTAATTAAACATAAAAAAGCCTTATGTTTGATCTTAAATGATTTAAAAAGCCTAATAGGAATAGTTCACCTGAAAATTCAAAATGAATGAAAATTTACTCACCCGCAGGCGATCCATGATGTAGATGAGAAGAATTGGAGAAATGTAGCATTACATAATTTTCTCTCCAATGGATAAGTGAATGGGTGCCGTCAAAATGAGAGTTCAAACAGCTGACAATAATCTAATCCTATCTTTAAATCAAATGTGGAGCTCGGAGTTTGTAAGAAAAAAATCCAATTGTTAAGACGTTTTTAACTTCAATCCATTGCTTTCAGTTCTCTGTTCATAATATTTCTTGAAAAAGTCATCTGAATCTTAAGGAAAGCATATCAAGCACTACAAGCTAAAACAGTTCTAAACAAACATGTTGGTAGATTTTGATGTGATTGTGAGAGGACTAAAGGTATGGACTTTTATACTGATGGAAGTGTTATTATGGATTATGGACTGGTATTTTTGAGGTTAAAACACCTTAATGATTTGTTTATTACAAACATGCAGCCCTTTGCTTCACAAAATGTTAAAAATATCAATATCCATATTAATATAATCTGTTTAGACTCTTATTCTGATGGCACCCATTCACTCATTGGTGAGCAAGTGATGCAGTGCTACTAACTCAAACTAGAACAATTACACTCTTATACATCTTTGATCAATTTAGGATGAGTATGTTATCAGCAAATGTTCATTTTCTTTTTCAGTTCCTTTAAAGTTTAAAGCAAATATAAAACAACTTCAGCTATAGATACAGACCTTTCCTAGTAAACTGAATTGGCTTATGTCACCCCAAACATATTTTACATGTGTCTCCAGATGTTTAATTATTTAAATCTAGTCCTATAGCTTATAAACCTCCTCCACATCCAGTGACATTTTCAATGTATCAAGTCAGTGGCCACATGCACAGAGTGCTGGGAGAAGCAATGGTGCAGAAATGTTATTCAAATAACATCCTAAGGCTCTGCCCACACAGAGCCCTGGCAAAATATAAATGTCAGAAAAGATAAATGGAAAGTACTCAATGTAATGTTTATGATTTGCCTTTCCACTCTACATTTATACGTGCTGTTTTACTGACTCGCTGCCATGTGACGAGGAGGTTCGGAGGAGCTGACAGCATTGATAACATGACAATGGATATTGTGAATGAACACAAAGCACTGGCTGCAATATCCTCTGTAGGAGTGAAATTTTGCTGACTTTAGCACATAAAGGGCCCAGGAACTTATTTTACCCATTTTCACTTTAAATGTAGCAGCACTTCTATTGACAATAGTCATGCCCTCGTGTCAATGTTATAAATGGCCACTAACTTTATCTTGATTGGAAAGGCACAATATGTATTCCTCCCCCTTGTGCCCTGGAGTAAATTGAAACGGCCACAAGGGACATTTGCACGGTCATTCTAACCTTGATACAACTATTTGTGAGGCTATATGACAGCAAAAGAACATTTTGAAGTCACTCTCATCTTTTGACGAAAGTCTCATTTTGGAGACAGCTATAGTTTTTTGAATGTGGCTGACCTTTGATTAAACATGTTTGTCATTTCTTTCTTTCTTTCTTTCTATAAAGTGAGATATTGTCAATAACCTATAAATAATTAATTCCTTGCACTTAAATGGCTCTGATGGATTGTTCTCCTGCTGAATAGCATGTTAAAATGCATATAAGAAATTATTATAACAAATTGTATCAGTATTATTGTCATGGTGTAGTATGCGCAGGCATCAGGAAGAGACGAGTAGAGTTGCGTTAACACATAGACTTTACTTAAACTTTCAAAGATACAGAACGTCAAAGGTTACGTAGGTAACCCACGTTCCCTTAAGTAGGGAGCGGAGACCTTACATATGGGATCTCGCCTGAGAGACCAATTGTCTTTGAATCTTTGGAAAAGGCCAATGAATATTGGCGTGCAATAATCACAGCCAGGTGCACCTTATCACAGCGTGAGTATAAGAGGGCACGGCTGGATTGCACATGCAGGTTGTCACTGAGGAGCTGAGTCGGCGTCAGCGTGACCCAGGATCATGGCAAGGGGATGTAGTAGAGGGGGGCGGGTGGGCATCCTGGAGACCATACCAGGTACAGTCCTAAGGTGTCTCCAGGATGGCATCGAGGATCAGGAACCCTGGGAGACCATGGTGGATCAGGACGCTCGGAAGGCCAATGTGGTTCAGGACGATTGGGAGGCCATGACAAAATCCTCTCCCTACCCACCACTTCTATCACTGTAACCCTTTTATCTACGAACACAGGTGAGACAGGTCAATCACTCAACGGAACAAGAACCAGAACAAAACCATTTATAGGCAGACAGCAAATCATAAATGAAACCAACAACATACTGGAGAACCAGCGACATAAAATACAGACAAGGGCGTGACAATTATAAGTTGTGATAAAAACAAACATCTCTGGATTGTAGCACATGACCTTGTTGAGCTTTCTTATTAAAAAGACATCTAAACTCATCACATGTTTCTTCGTTAAAAAAACAAAACAAAAAAAAACACAAATGGATGATTAATTCCTTTCACAATTCTGGACAGGGTAAATATGAGGGTTTTGAAAGATGATTATTTTGCCTACCCTAACTTTTATTTGATTAAACAAAAATGAAAAACTGCAAATTTGTTAAATGTTACTGTATTTTAAAATAACTGTCTTTTATTGTAAAATTCACAAATATAAATTAATTAAATAAATAATTTAATTGCAATTCAATGGCAAAGTCATTAATGCCATATTATCCTCCAGATATCATTTTGATATGCTGATTAGCTGTTTAGGAAACATGTCTTATTATTATCAGTGTTGAAAACAGTTGTACAATCATAATCTTTTTTTTTTATGAATAAGAAAGTTCAAAAGAACAGCATTCAATTGTAAGAAGATAAAGATCTTTACTGTCACTTTTGATCTTTTAAGTTTAAACAGTAGTGTATTTTTTAAAATAAAATATTATAAATAATACAAAACAACATAACACAATAAATATGGCACTTTCTGTATGTTTTATCAAATGATGTATAATTGAGAATTTTTTTTAGATAAATTTACAAAAGGAATGACAACAAACTCTTTTTAAGGCTGTTAAAGTGAAAGGGCCTAATGTAAGGATGAGTCCACACTAATGCATGTCTAGTGAGCCATTATCTCAATCACTTCAGCTTCTGTTTAAGTGTTGGTTTTGGAGAGGGTCAAACCAAAGAGCTTTATGGGATCAAAAGTCCCCCTCTGGGACGATGACAACATTTATTCAGGAAGGAACAGAACGCACAAGTTTTGTATATTATATTATTTTTTACTTTTACACACAACTATGCTGTATTTAATGGATTTCATTTGTAGCCCCATAGATACAGCAGTGAAGGAAAAAAGGAAAAATACACACAAGTGAGTGAGTAATGTATTGTGATGGAATCACAAAGATGTTTTTAATTTGAATGCTTGTAATGTCTTTGGTAAAATGTAAATTTTCCTTATTACTTTCTCTTTTTTTCTTATTCATAGTGCATCAGCTGAAATGAAATGAACACAATACTAAAAAGAGAAAAATTAGCAACAGCAAAAAATAGCAATTTTACGTCATCTTTGCATCTCTAGCCAAGGGCCACAGTAATGTCTTTATGTGATTGGTCATGAGTCAGCTTCAGTCATCACTGAAGTCACATTTTTGATTCCCTCTGTCTGACTCCAGGGTTGTTTACTTCAGAGTGGGATTATTTTTATCTTAAACGAGTGTTTGTACTGACACAGCTGACATGTCATTAAAGTTTTAACAATGTTTGAATACAGGCTGTTTGTAATCATATGTGAGACGACTCTCTTTGTCTTCATGGTATCGGGTTTAACTGCTCTACTACCAGCTCCATTAAATGAACAATTCCATTAGCTTTCTTTCACACATTTGACCCAGCCATTTAAGATTCAGCAGAAGGTCTCGCTGATATTGACCTGTAGCACATTCCAGACAACTTTCCCTAAGTGCCAGTGGTTTCCTCAGAGAGAGTGCGTCTGAACATTAAAAGACAGAGAATGTAGGACACAGTTAAGGCATAGCTGATGAATAATCACCACATGGCCTCTGTCCGCATATATTTTATGATACATTTAATCATAATACTTTGTAATTGCATTTGATTTCACCAAGATCAAAGCAGCAATACTTAACAATGCATTCAATTTATAAAACATGTTTAATAACTGATTAAATATATATTTATATAGTAATAATAATTATGAAAAAACTGTAATAATATACAAAATATATTTATAAATTATAAAAACATATTATAAATATGTAAAGAAGTTGATCAAATATATATATATAAAAAATCATTTTACAACCATATAATTTTATTTTAATAATTTTACATTATTTAAAATGTTTTAATATAATTTAAATATAATGAAATATAATTAAACATATAAATAATACAACTTTTAATAAAATACACTAAAAGAAAGTTATAATTCATAAAATATATGACAAACATGCTTCATACATTTTAAATAGACAATTATATTATAATTTATAGCCATATAATTTTATTTTATAAATTATAAAATGATTTAACATTATTAAAAAACTATTAATATAATTTAAATATAATTAAACATTTAATTAAAAAGATACTAATAAAACCTTTAATAAAATACACTGAAAGAAAATGTATTTTCCTTTCAAAAGAAAATTATAATTTATAAAATATTTGATAAACTGCTTTATAAATGTTAAATAGACATATTGGTTTTGGGCTTGGATTTATTTAATATTTTTATATCATATTCTATTTTTATTTTAAAAGTAATTCACAAAGTGCAATTCTCATAGTCTCCTGAAACAGAATATCACAACTTATCATTTTGTTAGGTATCAGGTTATCTTAAATGACATGCTAATCTATTTAAATTGTCCACACGCACGGTACAATACTAACATTTCATTCAGACAAGTAGTACAAGGAGCTGTTCTCCAGTCACCGCCACTGAACATGCAAGAAGTATTGCACTTTATTAGACTGGACCCCTGGTGGTGCTCAGAAATGTCTGTGGCATAAGCTGGATCCTTTCCCCCCATTCATAAGAAATAATACCCAGCTATTTGGATACTTCTAGGCAGTGTTGAGAGCTGTGCTGGTCACCATGGAGATGCTCTAAAGCCGAACCTCTGCAGTTCTAAGGGAGCAATTACCTGATGACATCAAAGCCCTTCAGCAGCACAATAGAAGCATGCAGGACAGACAGGCTTCAAACAAATTAGTCTGAAGATTCTCCTCATTTGAATTAAATTTCCACTCCCTGTCCACGGAGCAGAGAGCAACAGCGGGATGCAAATCAAATGTTAAGAGTAAACAATGTTTGATGTACTTGGAAGTACATTTATGCTTGTGGAGAATGAAGGAAAATTAGCAACATTATTGAAGCATTCCAGGAAGGCAGGCGATGCAGTTCTCTTGTTAACACTCAAAATTTCTTTGCAAGAGTACCAACACTGTGACACAGCAAGAGCAAGATTCAGTCGGGGCGCGGAAAACAGTTAGCTGTTGCAAAGACTAGCACGCTAACCTTTTTTTTTGACAAAATGAAGTAACTAACATATGTTGCATTATCTAAAAAAAATGATTCCCTAACACTGTTCAGTTTATTAAAAGAAAAATATTTTAATTTAACACAATTATGTTTGGTTCCCTATTTAAACAACTGCATTGTGTTAAGTTGACTAACTGACTGTTAAAAGTTTTGTTTCAACTCAATATTTCCATTTTGAAAGAGCATAAATAAATTTAATTGTGTAACTAGGAAGTGGATTTCCCCTTACCATCATGCTTTGCACTGGGCAGGATAAGGATAGTAAATCTTGAAATTAAATGTTATTTTAGGTATTTTTATTAAGATGATAAAACTAGAAGACTTGTTGATGTTTAATGTTTGTATGTAAAAGACCGTCGGCTATGTTAGTATTTTTGGAGGGTACTGTTGTGGTAAAGTGTAGAGCATGTGCTTAGGGACCTGCTAAAATGAATAAAATGTTTGATTAAATAATAATAACAATAATAATAATAGTACTTTGTGCATGCCGTGGATTTATCAAAACCATCTTATGCTGTGCATAACAAGTTCATCAACAAGTTCATCATAAATCAAACATATCTCTTTTTCCCTTTTTGTTTTTCAGTGTAGAATGATTTCTTCCTATTGATTGTATTTTTTTGTTAAATGTTTTAGTTTGAGTTCAACAAGCATAAAATTGACCATTTTCATTAAAACTATATTTGATATTGGGTTATTTGAGTTGACCCAACTCAATTAAATTTCGCAGCATTCATTTATTTTTTATGAGTTGGGGCTACACATGTTTATTGGGTGGAAATCCTTGAGTGTAGGGTTCTGGCGGTAAGGGAACATTGCTGCTCATTTAATTAGTGATCACTCACTGAAATTTCTTACTTTAGCCTACCTAACACAACCTGTTCTCAAAAAATTTCCTAACCACTGCAATAACCCCTAAAACACCAACGAGAGAAAAAGAGCAAGCAATACGATGCTAACTGTTACTCACTGTAAATGCAAAAAATAATCAGAATATTTCACCTGCTTGCTGGTGCAGTTTATTTATATTATTTTATACACCTTTCAGGAATGGTACAGTATAATATTTTGATATTGGATTTTCTTTCTAATAAATATAAAGCAAACTACCATAAAATAAATAAAAAAATTCATATATGAATAAATACCAAAAAAGTTCGTAGTCATTAGATATTTTTTTAATTAATGCTTTTATTTATTAAGGATGCATTAAATTGATCAAAAGTGACTTTTATAATGTTACAAAATATTTACATTTTAAATCACTGCTGTTAATTTGAACATGCTATTTATCAAAATCATGAAAAAAATATACTAGTTTCCACAAAAATGTATGTATTAAGATTATTAAAACCGAAAACCTGTTCAACCACGCTAAAAATACTATATGCTATTTCAACACAGGATGCGAGGTCAGTTGTGAACAGGGATTGGCTGGTAATTTAGTCAGAGATCCACACAGTTGTCTCCTACTTTACACCACATTGCTCTAGTCGGACCTGTCCTTGCAATTAGTGTACAAAACGTCACTCCGAATCTAAATGATCTTTCTAATAAACTACAAGCAACTTGCAAAGTGCATCATTGTTTATTAACACACAGTGCTTATGTGTTGTTTCTCACCTTGTGTACCTTGTGAAAACTGCGCTCAGGGTAATCTTGTGTACAGCTCACATTTCCAGTGGGCAATGTTCTGTACAGTGACTCTATACATCGCGATGTCCTCATTAAGGCAGATCTGAAACATGTGGAAAAGTCATTTATAAAACATGAAAGGGTGAAAGATTCTATTGATCTCTCTGTCAAACTCATTGCTTTTAATATGACACTTAACAAGTCTTACTTTAAAGAGTTGTTCGCCTAAAAATAAAATTTCATTTCCTCACCCTCATGTCATTCCACACCTGTCTGACTTTCGTTCTGTTCGAGACAGGATCTGCAGCCATTTCATCTGCCAAATATTGATAGACAAAATAAAAAAAAAATCGAATCATTTTCATTCAATTAGCCACTACATGATTTAATTACTGACACATCTGCTGATGGGTTTCTCAAACAAGGTCTGTAGCCTTAGATTTGCTCGTTTAAAGAAACAGTACACCTAAAACCTAAAAATAAAACATTTGCTGAAAATATACTTGCCCTAACACTGTGTCCCAAATAAACGTGATACGACAAGCTTCCAGCAACACGCTATTTGGGTGTCCACACGTGACGCCACAGAGTCAATTAAATTTACTGTACATACTGAGCGACTGATTGGTTCGTAGCAAGTTCATAGTTTTAACCGGCATCTTTGCTTTAATTTATTTTCAAAACCTGAGATAAACTGTGGATCCTTTGCTATGGATGGGTACCGTCAGAATGAGAGTCCAAACATCTGATAAAAGCATCATAATAACCCACGAGTAATCCACATGACTTTAGACCATCTAGTAACATCTTGTGAAATGAAAAGCTACGCATTTGATTCACAGGATTTTAACTGATGGGCTGTAGTCATGTGGATTAGCGGTAGATTAATACAATGTTTTTATCAGCTGTTTGGACTCTCATTCTGATGGCACCCATTCACTGCCAAAGATCCATTTGAGAGCAAGTGATGTTATGGGTGATGGGTTTAAGAAAATGTTTTTGGCCTTCTATCGGCCCTGGCCAGGACATCCGCAGGGAAACGAGGTAGTTATGGCGCTTTTCCACTACACAGTACCGGCTCGCCTCGGCTCAGCTCTGTTTGGTTTTCCACTGTGTAAAAGTTGTACCTGT
>JAUCNO010001851.1:13503848-13526232 GCA_032353835.1 Enteromius viviparus
TTAAAATTATAAATACGTAAATACTGAAAATATTTTGCAGTATGCGTACATATGGTTATGAGTTACATTAAAAACCCACTAAAAGTGTAATTATTTCATGTTCTTACACAATGTACAGGTACACATAAAATATACTTTAAATACGAGTGACACAAGTGTGTTTTCTGTAAATTCTCTAAAACGTCACTAAAAGTATGCTTAATTTTATTATATTCCTTAAAAGTGTAATTAAGAATATATTTATTACAATTTTATTTTTACTATACTTTTAGGAATATATTAAAAGTATGCTTGCATTTAGCATAATCCCTCAAAGTGTAATTAAGCATAATATTATTAATACAAAAGTATTTTTAGTCACTTTGTAAATGCTTGGGTTTAGCATATTTTGTGAAAAGTAAGCATATGTTTAATACAGGACTACTTTTAGCATACTTTTTAGAAATATATAAAAATAAAATGTAAATATATTTTTGATGCACTTTAAATAAGCATACTACTTGAATTTCAACTAGGCTATATTTTTAACAAATTTAAAGGTGCTCTATGCGATGTTGCAGGATTTTAGCTCAATTAAATTTTTATCTCAAACCGAATGCTTAATACTACGTCTTTTTCACCTGGGAGTGGGATTTTTCAACGGAGAAAGTGTTATTAATGTGTATGAATATTTTGGGTCTGAAGCAACCTGAAATGCAGCTTTTCAGTTCACATTATGTTAAATGTTGGACTGGAGTGGTGTGCATTACTTGTGGATTTGTGTGATTGTTTCTCTAACTCTCAAAGCCCCACTGGAACAGAACCTTTGTAAGCAAAACAATAAATCCTATAAACATGTCTGCATCTATGTCAGATCAACAACGTTGCTGCTTTACAACACAGCTTGAATTACGAGTTCAACTCTGGATTTCTTTGAGTAAACTTTCATGTATATGCTCTTATCTGAAATTCAAGTCTATTAAATATCAGTTAAAAAACAAAGATGGGATTTACTGCCAGTATTTTTGAGAAAATCAATTCATTAAGAGGTGAGTATTTCTGACAGGAAATTGTAGTGTTGCACGTTTCCTTGTTTTGAAGGTATGTGAAATCTAATCGAGGGGGTGTGAAATCCAGATAGTCTGCTGACTGTTAAATGCGTCTAGATAGACCACTAAAGGATCGGGTTCCATTTCAAAAGGAAGAAAAGGACAAACAGTTCTATAACCTGCTTTCAGGGGACATAAATGTGGGTGTAAACTACTGTCACACTTGGACTTTTGTTGTATGTTTTTATTGTTAAATGGATCACAATCATTAATCAAAATGTTGTTGCATTGACAATGTGCAATTTCTGTAATGTGATATTAGCACTAGCAATTGATCCATTGATCTTCAAATGAAATATGAAATATGATACTACTCATGATGTCAGATCAGCATCTTGATGAGGCACACCTGTGAGGTGGGATGGATTATCTCAGCAAAGCAGAAGTGCTCACTATCACACATTTAGACTGATTTGTGAACAATGTTTGAGAGAAATGGTAATATTGTGTATCTGGAATGAATTTTAGATCTTTAAGTTCATCTCATGAAAAATCGGAGCAGAAACAAAGGTGTTGCGTTTATAATTGTTTTGAGTGTAAATTTGAAAATATTGCTTTCAAATCTGAACCTAAACTAAGCAGAGCTTGTTAAACCCAAAGCAAATTACTTGTTGTTGAAAGCTTGATCTCTCAAATGATTTTCAGCAAGTGAAAAATAAAGCTAAATTTAATTAAAGTTTTCACTTTCGCTTAGCTGGAAGGAAAAAGTGTCCTGTCCAAACTCAACTCTGGCCGTAAAAGATGGAAGCACTCATTCCTTTTTAATATAACTGCACTGTATGCCACAACTTTAATATTTGTAGAATTAAGAACTTGTTTAAACCCATCAATTAGATGTCCATGTATACTTCTGGTCGTGTATTAAATGCCAGGATTATTGGCAGTGTAAATAATTAGAGAAATACTTACATGACTGCTCAGGCAGATTAAATGCAAGAGACCAGGGGTTTTTAATCTGGAAGAGAAAATATTTAGGGGCATGAAAACCCTTTAAAATAGTGTATTTTTTAAATTCAAACCAAGGTCAGCTACTCATTTAGTTTTTAGCTGTTGAACCCAAAATGCCTCCAATTTCTTCCAGGTCAGTCACTGTTATCAAAGACTTTAATTTTGAGAAGCATCTTAAATGAAATCCATGGCAATATGAACACACAGAAAGACACCATGTAACTTATTTAAAGATGGATGCTGAAAGCAGAATAGAAGAGAACTTTTGAACTCTGCAGATTTCACAAGCTGTTGATAACTAGTAATGATGTGTCTAATGGCAGCTTGTTAACAGGGCTTTCTGGCAGCAGGGATGCCACCTGCAGTATATCCCACAGAGCCGGTTTCTACAGTAGTCCTGCCTGTTGAGCAGGATTCTCAGGGGACTTCCTTTCAACAGCGAGCCCTAGGAGCGTTTCTGGAAATCACCCAATCAGTAACACATTGGAGGTTATTTCAGATGTCAAGTTATAAGAATTAAAGCGTTGCCACTAGTTTGAGGTCTGTGTGCTCTTTGAAGCCGACACGAAGCTGAGGATCAGAAAATTGCAGGAGAGACGCAAAGGGCAACTGTCAGGATCAGTCCAAGAACACAGAAAACTAAGACACAAGAAATACAGAAGCCTTATCATCCAACACAAGAAACTAAGCCCATGCTGTGATGGGAGATCTTAAAGGGTAAGTTTTCCCCAGAAATTGGGATTCTGTCATCATTTACTTACCTCAGCTTACATCATGTTGTTCCAAACCTGTGCGACTTTCTATCAGAGCACAAAAAGAGAAGCTTTAATGAATTATACTGGCCACACTTCTCCATACAATCAGCCCCTATTATTACTGGAGCTTTCAAGCTTCAAAAGGGTACAGAAGCACCAAAGAATTGGTCCATGTGACTCATGCTGATACCAATATGAACAGACTGAAACATCAATTTTTGTAGCATTCAAGATTAAATTCCGCTACACCAACCCAACCCCCCCCCCCTTGCATTTCTGAGCCCTGATTTTAGCGATATGATGCAGAGTCTCTGATGACTGTGAGAGAACACACACTCCTCCAGCAGCGCATTGCAAACGCCCCTCAGGGACTTAACAGATCGCTGATGCTCATGTCAAAGGAGCTGTAATGAATTCTTTTGGAGTCAAAATGTCTCATCAAGAGCATCTCCAGGTCTTAATTGAGGAGAGAAGAGTAATATAGGTGACTGTCTGGAGTCATTTCCTCAACTCTTAACCACAGGGGAGCTGTGTAATTCCCCAAAGAAACGTGATTGAAAAGTGTGCAAATCAAAGGGTGGGAGGACGCCTGGTGCAGATAAACATGACTGCAATCAGACATCATCAAACCTGAGCTGAACAGTTCAACATGAGCTTAAGAGTTCAACTTTGACATCACTATATGGAAAGCTCTTGACAGACTAAAAAGTTTCAGAATGACATCAAAGGGCCTTTTCAAAGAGAATAATCAAGTCACCGTCTGATGTTTGTGCACACAAAAAATGGTTTAGCATTTTCAAAAGAACTATAATCATTTGAAAATAACTGTGAAATGAACTTATAGAGCTATTTATTTAAAATGTAAAAAAATAAATAAAAAATCAAACCACGATTCAGTGCAAAATACATCAGAGAGACGAAACCAAACAAATGATTCATTTGAAATCTCTGATAGCTCTTGAATGCCGTCGGAGTCTCAGGGTGCATGCGGCTAATAAGCTTTGCTGGAGGCATGAATGGACACATTGAGAGCCTAAAGGCACAAAGACATTGTTAATGAAAAAGTATTGACCTATTCCAGACATGTCACATAACTAAATTCTTCTGGCTGCTCATAACAAAAGTAAGAGACAGCACTGATTAAGCACATTGTTGTGTTCATGTGCATCGAGTTCAATAACACCTGGAGCGATCATTTGCTTCACTTCAATTGCACAATTACACAAACTCTTAATTGCAACTTTTAACTATAACAGCAGTTGTACACAGCGAGTGGAGTCCCACAGAGCCACCAGGATTGCTAGCATTAATATAACATCTTTCCACTCTCAAAACGCTTTAGGGGTAATGTTATTCTTGCAGACTTTTAAAAATAAAGCTTCCAAAAGGGGTTGTTCACGCCATAGAATAACTCCCCAAAGAACCTTTCAGTGAACATTTCTAAAAAGAACCACTTGCTTTCTTAGTCTTAAGAACATCAAAGGTCCTTTTTCACTGCAAAGAATTTTACGCGGAGTAGAAAGGTTCCATGGATGTGTCATGAAAGCATTAATGCCAATGAAGACACTTTGTTTTTTTAAAGAGAATATACAACTTAAAACATTTTATTATAATGTGCATATTTTTGGGCATTAAAACTTACTTTTATACTGCTATAATACTTAATGTATGCTGAAGTAAAATCCAAATTGTCAGATTTCCAGGTACATTAATGCAAAATAACATTTAAAAGAAAATTTAGGCATTTTCACTTTTTGTGGAAAAAGTGCCCCTATTACGAGTAATGAAATGTTGGTTTTAGGAGTCCACAGGTTAACATGCAAGGTCAAAAAATACTTTAGTTTTCTTTTAATATGCATATTTGCAGTGAGGTAAATAAGTATTTGATAACCCTGTGATTTTGCAAGTTCTCTTACTTAGAAATCAACAAACAATTTTCAGCATAGGTGCATTTCCACTGTGAGAGACAGAATGTAAAAAGAAAAATCCGAAAATCACGTTGTGTGATTTTTTTTTTTTTTTACAATTTATTTGGGAATTACTGTGTCAAATAAGTATTTGATCGCTTGAGTCAAAAATGTGTAATATTTGGTATAGACAATTTGTTAACAATTACAGAGTTCCTGTAGTTCTTCACCAGGTTTGCATGCACTGCAGGAGGGATTTTGACCCACTCCTCCATACAGATATTCTTTTATTATTGGAATGATAATCATCATTCTTCTTCCTCCAAACATGGCGAATGGAGTTAAGACCAAAAAGCTCTACTTTGGTCTCATCTGACCACAGGACTTTCTCCCAGAACTCCTCTGGATCATCCAGATGGCAAACTTCAGATCTTCACCATTCTTAGTATCATTGATACCTCATGAGGAAGAGATCTTCCGTTGGGCCAGTTGGTCTCATTTTTATTTCATAATGCCTGTAATGCTTACCAAAGCAGCATTTGAGAGCTCAGTGCTGTTATGTTTACAGATTTAATAGAAAATCTATTGCACCTAGTTGCAAAAAAAGAACTTGCATCTTCATTCAGACCGAAAGAACACTAAAAGACCAACAAGTGGGCCACCATTTTGCTGATGTTTTATGTTGATGTTTAACGTTTTACTCTAAATCATTCATTCAATGATTCATTTTCAAAAAAAATTTAACAGCAACTTTTCCAACTTTGCAGGATGTTTTCATTCACTTAGTGCTGTGTTACACTGAATTGCATTTCAGGTCGACGTCTGCAGCGCACAAAAGACTCAAGCCACCCACGTCTGCAAACCAACTACACAGACTTCCCATTTCTCTGTTTTGACAACTCAACACATCATTTTATTCCTTCTCTAGTTTAGAAACTTAAAATTGATTTGACACTCCAATGGATAAAACATAGTGGCCTTCCTGTCACAACGGAAGCTTTGTTTCTGCTTCTGTGTAATCATACTTTACCAGACAAAATGCTTTAAGGATTTATTGTGCTCATCTTTAACACCTGGCTTCGTAAAATTACTGTTTTTTCAAAACCATAAACATTTAACTGTGAATGAACTGAAGTCCTATCAAGTAGTTTCTAAACTAATACAAAGTCTTGTTTTACATAAGTGATATCTGAATATGTCCAGTAAGTCATCTGTTTTGTTACTAGAATCCAGCCGCAGTGACGATTTTTGGACCTGAACGATAAGTGAATTATACAAAATTGCATAGGTTTTCCAGGAATGCTTGCGACAAGTAAGAATCAAGTTTTGGGTCCTAAAAATGTTACCTGGCTGTGCAGTTATAATTATTACAATTTTTATGTATGTATAAGTAAATCCATACTCATGCATGTAAATATTTAAGAAAAATATTGTATGTTATGTATATTTATTACATACGTATATATATATAGGCACAATACACATACATATATCATGTAAACTAATTTTTTTATTTATAAAACATCTATTTTTGATAGCACTAAATATAATATAATAATATTTACAATTATATTTTTACATTTTTAAAAGTGGCTAACCTTTTCACACAAATCAATAACAGATAATATTTGCAATGTATAATTTAGAATTATATTTTTGGTTTATATGTTAAAAAATATGTAAAATATATTTAAATAAGTACAAAATAGGATTTAAAAACAGCACTATTCTTTTCTAAAATGCTAAATTGTCTAATATTTTCCCATGCTAAACAAAACTATAAGGCACAAAAGAAAAGTATATCAAGCACATTGACCTTGCAGGGAACTAGACCAGAACGAACTGAATCAAACAACGATTCACTGATTTGTTTGAGCCATCACTCAAAGAAGTTTCCAGAAGTCCTTGTAGTAGATTGTAGCTTGGCAGGCTGCATTTTCAAAGGTCATCTAGTATGACATCAAGCGTTTTTGCACACCTGGAGGCAGCTGCTATGTGACCTTCAAATAGGACATTGAAAGATTTGGTGAGGGAGGAAAAGGAGCTCAGTCTTGTCAAGATTAGGCTTGAGGGGATGAGTAGGCAAGCCAGTTTGATATGTCAGAGAGGCATGTTCAGATCCTCTTTGAGATTGCATTTGTGGAGACAGAATGAAGGATAGAGATAAAATTGAGTAACATCTGCATAGCAATGAGAGCAGCGACACAAAAGAAAACATTTCACTCCCTCAGACACACTGCATTCAGTTCCACTTTCGTCTGTCGTCTTTACACAGTTGTTGTATGGCAAGAAAAATTGCGAAAGTCCTGAAGGACAATAAGAAGGGGTTAAAATTATATTGATTTATTATCAATATTGATTGAAAATCTCATTTGTGCAGAAAGTGATTTTCAGTGTGAACGATGTTGTTCAGTCAATACGACAACAATTGGATTGCTCTGTGTATAACAAGAATCTTCCAGGATCTTCTGCTCCACATAAATATCTGACACGAAACTCTGATCCTGCCAATGCCTGGCACAGCCACTCTTGACTTCTGGACGATTATTATTCCAACTGATTGGAAACTGAGTTTAAATGTTTTACAGAACTTGTCAAGCAATTTATACTTGTTTATTTAGCACTGCAAACAGAAATGTCCCTTTAATTGATTAAGTAGGCCGCTGCAACAAGCAGCATGATGGGAAGTGAGGGCAAGCTGTGAGGTGGAGATGTGTCAAAAACTGAATGTGGAAGGATCTGATAAACCATTTGTTGGTTCCAGGAAAATACTGCTTTAGTTTTTTGTTTCTCAAATTTGAGAGTATTAGCAATTGTTTACATTCAAAGTGCTTACAAGAGAGTAGATAATAACCTTACATAAGTGACAGAAACTCTATCCTCACATCCTGCATGATAAATAAGCACTTCCCGCATTAGTATCAGCCTCCGGCAGTTCAGAGTGTACTTAAACGGCTCCTTTAAACGATCAGGGTGACAGGCCGAACACTTCACTTAATTGATAACAGTATTTACCATTGAGTAAACTCTTATAATTTAGACAAACTGGTATCCTAAGGTCCACTGTCAAACATTGATTCCCGAGTCATTATTCTCAAGTGATTGCTTCACAATGAAGTCACTCTTAAAATAGCAACACAGCGCTGCATTGAACATTCTGGTTACGACGCCACAGCGCAGGCCTCAGGTTCCTTCAGGGAACAAGGGTTACATACGTAACCAGGACGTTCCGTTTCAGTCAGTCACTTTGACGTCAATGACGTAACAGCACCCAAAGGGGGTGGCAAGAGATCGGAACTGGACCAAATCAGGGAAACACAGCGAGAAGAAGCCGTGGAAGAAGAAATGCCTGGGCAGAGGAGGCTAGCCTTAACTAAGGGGCAAAGAGGATGCTCGTGCTGTCACCATTGTCGCCCTAAGGTCAGAACCAGCCTTGTGCAGTTCTTTCAGTGCTTTAACTTTGTGTACTTGCAGGATAGCCATAGCATGCAAGGCGGAAGTGCACGGCAACCACACGCTCTGCCTAAGGAGTCTCCACATACCCCCTGGCAGCTCCACCATCGAGAGTAGTGATGAGGGAGGAGCTTAGTTGCATGCGGGATGTATACGGGGCTTTCCACGACTCTGCTTTCTCTGCAGGACACGCTGGCCAAGAGTCTTCTGTAAGTTTTCTTCCTTTGCTTATTCGTGAGTGATCCGAAGCAAGAACCTGAATGGTGAGGCGCTGCCATCTTAAATACACGCATACACTGGGAGTGGCTGGCGCAGTCTCACCAGCCAATCCCGATTGGCTTGTTCTCAAAGATTGTAGCGGATTGGTCTCCCAGGCGAGATCCCATGACGTCAGTCATTGACATAACCTCAAAGTGACTGACTGAAAGGGAACTGGAATGACTGCTCATATAAGATGCTTGTTGTTCAGTGCTTGTGTGCCCAGAGGGGGATTTAATTATATCATAACCATCTCCTATATATTCTGAAGTCAATTTGTCCTCATTTCGTGTCATTATCTTTCGTAGTATTGACGCAGAGCGTCTCCTTATCAGTGTGATGAGGTAGCTTGCCCTGAATTGTTTTTTGTAACATCAATCGCATAAAATGTGTGAAACTGAATGGGTTGTTACATAAAATAACATGCAAATAGTGTATAACAGCATTTAGTTTTTTTTAAATATATTTTTTGCATTTCAAATTTCCCTCAGCATGTAAGACAATAGTTCAAGCACAACTATTTATGATAAAATATTTCTGGTTCTGCTGCTGGACTAAAAATAGTTGCTTGTTTTAATGAAGTGATAATGAAATTACACATTCTAATTTCAAAAGTTTCAAAAATCTGTAAATATGAAGAGTTTATTTGCAAAAACAATTAAAAAATCATATTTTCTATTAACATGTCCTAATTGTGTTTTATTGTGTTTTAAGTTTATTTTTTAATATAGTCAAAATAATGTTTAATTACATTCCATAAGCTAAATAACTGAAAATGACTTTCATTAAAAGAATCTTAATACTGTGTGTAGTTACTTGCACAATCCTCGTCTGATTTTATGTTTAGTGATAGTTCTTCGGTGAAGTCATATGACTTGAGTTCAACTTCACACTCTTCAGAAACATTCACCAGGTCATGTACATTCTTCAGTTTGCTTTTTCCATCTTTTGCCTATTTGACCCTGTCCAGCAGTGACAGGATGATTCTTTTTTTCTTTTTTTTACACTGAGATTCATATGCAGTGATTAAAAAAGGTGAAAACATACTGATGCTCAAGAAGGAAACACAATCTATTAAGAAGGTGCATTTAAATCAGCTTTTTAATTTGGACGATTGAGGTAAATTTTACTTATTATTAGGTGGATATGCTATTCCTAACTCAAATGAACCTAAAGTACTTTGCACATGTGAAGTGAATTTTATCAAAGGGCATTCTGGAGTTAGAATATACAGTAAAACAAAAATCAGCTTACATATTTGTGAAAGCATGAAGTGCGCTTTCTCCCAAAAGGAAGCTTACTGAAGCTCAACCAATCCGACGTGCATCTCAGACTTGTTTATAATCAGTTCAAATTGTACTTTACACCTTTTACAATTCTACTCTTCATTTTAAGATTAGTTTACCGCAAGGTTCTTTGGAAAACCTAAAATGGTTATTCGACGGCATCACGGTAAAAACCTCCTTTTGGAGTGAGGTGGCTGGTATACCTAGATATACCTGTCTTTTGGAAAATAAGACTGTAGGAATCCAAGACCGTATGAATCCTGGTTATCAAATAAAAATATTTGGTGCATTAACGAAACAGAAAAAAAGAAGGATGTAATTCCTCTTGATTTTACAGCATATATGTTAAAGCATATTTTGTCCTGCTTTACATCCATCTTTTGCCTCCCTTAGAATTGGGTTTTTTCCCCTAGGGGCCTGTTCCATAAACCAAGATTAGAGTATAAGCCAGGCTTACTTCAGTTAGTCTGACTTATTGCCAGTTCATTTGTATTAAAATAAGTCAGACTATCTGCCATAACCCTGGCTTATTTGGTAAACTTGTTTTATGGAACAGGCCCCTGGTTGAGTATACTGTATTACAGTATTGGTAATCAATAATAGAAATGAAAACGTATGTTAGAAATGTCTGAAATTAATTTGAGTTATAATATTAGTTTTACCTGCTGTAAGAGCCAAAACAATCATACATTTTTCAGAAGTCTCTATGTGAATTTACGCCTCATTTCAGTATTCTGCTTTATTAAACAAAAAGGTTCATCTGCCATGTTGGTTTTACAAGACACCAGTCAACAATATTGATTTTCGCCATTAAACAAGTAAGATACACATCCAGACAGGCAATCTTATTAATATAAATCAAGCATCAAGGGTTTTACTGGCCATAAATATTTCGTCTTGTCAATGAAATTCTAAATGCAATATTTTTAATAAAACAAGAATGAAAGTATTTAACTAGTTCTTCCTTGTATATTTCTGATTAAAATACTGGTGTATCAGTCCCAGTCCATTAATGAATGCAGACATCACTAAACTATAGAAAATGAGCTGATTTCATAGCAAAAGATTATGGCACAGTTTCTGCTGTTTTTTTCAGCACAGTCAGGTGGTCAGTTAACAGACGGCGGGCGGCCCGTGGGTGTGTGAAGTTGAGACTAATAGTTGAAGACTTTGATGGCAGACCTCTCATACAATAGAATGAACCAGCAATGGGTTGCTTGAATCAATCTCAGAAACCATTTTGCTTAGAAAGCCAGTTTATAAACAGATCACCGTAAGGTTAGTGAGGCTTTTTAAATAACTTGCACCACTTAAGACTTCTGCTTTAAAGTCAAGTAGTAGCCAAGAACTTAATCAATATGGAGGCTAAAAGTGAGAGACGCAAGTAATAACAGTAATTCCTTAAATGCCACATTTAATTGGACGAGATTCACCCATTTTGCCACCAGGGATTGTTTCTGGTTATTACATCAGCATGAAAGTGTGGGCTTTTATGTAGAGAGGAAAGTGAGATCATTGAAAGCTGCTAGGCCAAAACTATTCATATTATTCACCCAAGTGGATTAAATTATTATTATTTCAGCTATTTTCATTACTACACTTGATTTCCATTTCTCTGGTCATGGTAAACACCCTGAAAATGTTAACCATTCGTTTTATACAAGCAAGCTACCAAAATGAGCAGTGATTTTCAGACTGTACTGAACTTTATTGAAGCTGCATCAATGAAAAAATAGGGTTCATACGTGAAAACTACAGAGCAAATGTGCTGTGATGAAAAATATGCAAGTTACTACAGATGTGGGATACAATATCAGTGCTGGATAAATAAGGCTTAAAGCATAAGGCTTTTATTCAGACTCAAAATTAATTTTAAAGTGACAGTCGCTCTACTGTATGACTGTGCATTTTAACATCCCATTTTCAACCAAAAACATTTCTAGAAATGTATACGCTTGTATTATTGCATGGAAGAAAAAAAAAGAAGCTTGCTACGGCAGTAAGAATATTCACTCATACATTTGCACTGAACTTGTGGTTAAATTACACACTTGATTGTGATGTATTTGGTTCTTTCGATCTCCTGTGGACCTCATGGGAGAGGTACAGTGTTGGAGCATTAGCAGCAATAGTTACGGGAAGGTAAACATTTACATCCATTCATTTCTTAATTTTGTGTATCTGATATGAAAATACTTTCAATCAAAAATGTTAATGACTTTTCAGTAGTATATATACACAGATCTAAAAGCAAATGTAATTGGAAAAAGCCAACAAAAAAACTTAATGTTGCCATGCAGTGTATTTTACATAAATACAAAAATGACAACTTCTTATATGAAGACTCAGTGTAAACACTGCTTGGGCCCTTTAATTGGCGCTTTCAAAACTCTTTTCCCACTACAAAATCTTGGCAGCACAGCATACTTTCTTACAGTGTCTCTTTTTTTCAGTCTAAGAAGATTTCTCCTCTGCCCCGTCTCAAACTTTGAAAAGGATATGTTTGAGGAAGCAAATTAAAGTGTGTGTTTAAAAAATATGGAAGATCTTTTCTCTGGGTTATCATTAAAATGTTAGCATCTCTGGCCTCAGAGGAGTCGTGTTAACGGTCTGCTGTCGTCTCTTCCTCACATGCCGTGGATGAACTCTTGCAGCTGGCGCACGATCTCCGTGTCCACCGTCTCCATGAGAGCCTGAAAGCCCTGGTCCCCCATCAACATCTGCTGTGCCTTCAGCTTCTCGTAGACGAACTGCTGAAGAGAGACGCTGTGCACAGGGTCTTCAAGAGCCAGCTATAGATGGGGAAAAATATGGATTTTATTAGGTTTCGCTAAAAAATAAATAAATGAATGAATAAATAAACACTTGAAAAAATGGTGTTAATGTATTTAGACAGTATACTTGAATCACCATAATATAGAATCACTATATGGTTATTCTATAATTGAGGGTACATTTGGTGTTCCCACAGAAATAAAAATCATTATATTTTCTATGTGTTATTTATTTTTTATTATTTTAATTAATTTACTATTATTCTGTACTAATTGTTACGAATTACAAGATGTCACAGTCCATAACAATATAATAATTTATTTTTAAAGTGTCTTAAAATAGTCAGTGTATTTTTTCCATTATGTATCAATGAGCAAACAAAATATTTTATAATGCTTCTCTTTTGGGAACATTGTATTCATTTTATGTATAAAATCCCTGAATAGGCACTTAATTCTACAACATTAAAGTTGGGGTTCCCAGTTTTTTGGGAAAAAACAATAAAAATATAAAATAATAATAAAAATGTCAATTATATTTAACTGAAAATATTTAAAATATGTCTGTAGACGTATCTGCATGGCTGCAGTCACGCAGTGTTCAAACTGTAAAGCTCTTGAATATTGTAACGCAAGCCATAAATAATGCTCTGCTAATGAAGGGGGAGGAACATGAATAGAGCGAGAATTAGCATACTGTAGTTGCATGCATTAACCTAACGCTTAAGTCTCTTTTATGCAACGAATAACTAGAAAAATCAAAGCAAATCCATGATTGCGGGAAACCTATTAAGGATGCCGTAATTTCCACCCTCTTTCTGACACTTGCTAATTGATATATTGAGACTCCATGCTTTCAGTCAAACTCAACAGCAATGTTACGCTTGTAAATATTACATAAACAGTTCATTAATACAGTATACGTTTATTCAAAAAACATTAAGTGTGTCATGGAGCGTACATCTGTCAGTGTGATGAGCATTAACAATGCCAGCTGTGATTTTTTGTGTGATTATACTTATTCACACTAAATTAATTCTACCCTGCGGCATATGAAAAAAAAAAAAATTTTACACAGTACTTTCGAATGTAATGATTCCAAATGCCACCATCTGCAAACTGTAATATCCTCCAAAAAGGTTAAATATGACACACAGTCTCTCCTCACGTAATACTGGTGTAAAACACAAGACTCAACATTTACCTTCCCTGAGACGTTTGAACAGAAAACTTCATCTGACTCTCAGGTAAGAGTTTCACAATATGAATACAAGCACCAGATCAGAAGCATCATGCTGTCACGACCCCTCTGAGCCACATGCAAAGAGAATTTCTGATGTACGGTATGTGTCTTTAAAAATCAAAAATACTGTGTCAGTGTCGTATTTACAACAGCGTTTTCTTGGTGTTGTCAGAACTTAACGGACTGTGTGAGTTCTTAACATATTCGGTCCAGAGGGATTTAACAATAATAGCTGCTTATTTTTCCTTCTAAGTGAATTTGCAAGTCATAATGGATTGATTTCACAGATCCCTGCACTGCCACTGCTGGCTAAACACACACAGTAACATACACTCAACAAACAAGAAGTCAGTTATATCTGATGACATTTCAGAGTCAGACTCACTCAGCAACGTGCTGAATGAATCACAGTGTTTCAAAGCCAAGGGTCTCCTGAGGAGTTTAAAGGTACTCTCGGTTATTGCTTCTGTAAGCTGGCTTGTTATTAACATGTAGCATCCTATATATTACTACTACTATACTAGTACTTGCATAAATACATTAAGTAAGGAATAACTGATGATGATTATTGGAAAATAATGCACACCTGAAGCAGCCACGATGCGAAATTTTCAATTATTCTCCTTATACTCCATTTAGCTCTCCACTTCTGCACATCAAATATTATTCTGATGTTGTATTTAAAGACATTTGTCAGATTTTTGGAGAGTAGGATTAACTGCTTACACATCTCATCCAACACTTCCGTTAATATCGATCAAAATATATCAAAGCGAGATTGTTTTCGTAACAAATAAAAATAGTATTTTTAAAAAAGCTATTTATTCATGTGATGTCAAAGCTGAATTTTCAGCATCATTAAACCAGTCTTTAGTGTCACATTATTTATCCACTTGCTGATTTACCAACTTGATCTCACGTATAATAACCACAGACTCTTAACTCAAAATTCTGTGTTAGTATCACGAAATGGTCAACAATTCTGTGATGGGCTCACGGAAAAGATTACAATGTATGTCAGTGACAGGCATTAGCCATGATCCATGCACGGATAACTGGATTCAAATATTGGGTAATGATATTGCCTGAAATTAAAATTATCTTTCAAAAAAAAGTAGCTTACCGTGACTGTATGGTGATAATTAGAAGTCACCACTGAATAACTTCCACAATTATGTAAAACAGTCTCTTGTAAAATGTGATTTAGTGTCTACTAACACTAGCCTGCGACTTAAAAACAGCACTGCTACTGAAAAGCTACATGGTTAAAAAAAAAAAAAAAAAAAAAAAGCCACTTCATTGCTGAGAAAAGTGTTTTTCACAGAGCATTGCATTGACACTGCTGACGACACATACAGTACAGCTGACATACACTGTAATCAACTACAACCCAATTAAACCAGATGATATCAACATGTTTCAAACGGAGTCTGTCTCAACAGCCTTTAAGAGCTTTTCCAGCATAGTGGTATGATAAACATGTTTGACCGTGCATGCTAATTACTTGCTGTAAAATGGCATGGCAAGAAAAAAGGTGGTCATTAATAACAAAATTAAATTGTAGTTGAGTTGCAAACAAAAATTTAACATTAATACAAAAACCTCCAGCACAGCCTGTCTTACAGTAATGCATCTGTTGATAAAAAAGGTGCTCCAAGCTAAACTCCATGAGCTGGAAAACTGTGCACCATGCAGGTGCTTTTAAAAGAACGACCTCATAATTACAGTATCAAAATTTAAACACAGGAATCATCTGATTCTAAGTAAATGGTGAGGCTTGTAACCTTGGTAGTCATACAAAATTGTACATACAGACTTAATCAGATCTCTTCAGTGATCCGATGTAACCTTGATGTTTTTCCTGGGAACACGATCAATACATCTATCAATTGCAACTGGACAGCTTCAAAAAAAAAAAAAAAAACCATGCGGTTTTAAACTCCACTGTTCATTCAAAGATGCATCCTTGAGCTTCAAGGGGTTATGTTCCCCATTATTAGTAGTATAAAAACAAGGATTCTTTTATGAGTGGTATATGATCACCAGAATGCAATTGTGATAGACACAAAACAGCATCTACAGTTCAAGTCAAATTATAACACTGTCGGCACTCAGGCAGGAAAGAGCCTGAGTTTTGAGAGGGTATTATTACCTCTAAGAAAAAAATCAATTAGTTCTGGAAAGAAGAGTGAAATCTGAAGGCCTCAAAATAGGTTCTTACTGTAAGACATGAATAATGAAACCTCCAAGACCATAAAGACTATGCATTGTTGGTACCTAGAAATGGCAGGAAGTACTAGGACCCTCAACAATTGAAGGGTTTTGTTAAAAAACAAGGATGGCTTTAAGGAAGAAGGCACTCCGAAAAGGAACTTTGAAGTATTATTCTGAGCAAAGCCAGTGAAATAAAGCAGAGAAGCCTCTGGAAGAAATCCTGCCCGAGCCGCTGTGAACTTTTAATGGATTTTCATCAAATGAATAAAGTAAAAAACAACCTTTGAAGACTGGATGCGTAAATGCCAATAAAGTCAATCCCAACTGTATTCAAAAGTAAAGGCAGTCTTCTATATTTAAGCTCTACTGGACCATTCATACATTTTTTTTCTGCTTATTTTAGTCTCAGTGATCCCCCATACAGACTTTCAAGTCAGAAATCAAGATTTACTCAGCACCACTGTATAATAACTTTATAATAAACATCACATTATATTATTTTAAACTGTTAGTTAGTCAGGACATCAGAACATTGATTACAGCTAAAATTTCACAACCTGGAAGTTGTTCTCAACACTGAGGTACATGTAGTATTTCACAAAGTCAAACTTATTAAAAAGAAAATTACAAATATAACGATCTTTTCAGTTTAGAGGAAAAAAAGGAATCTAATGAGCCATATTCATGAAACACTTTACAAATTATAAATTAGTAAATTAGTAATTACATAAGTAAATGTAGCCAAAAGCAAGATATGTGGTCCACGTCTCATTAATGTTTGCAGCACATGTATATTTAAATATATATAGTAATTGCACCAATGGTAGTAAGTGTTTTGTTATTAGGAAGATATTTTAGATTAAGTGTTTCTTAAAGAAGCATTGATGTGACTGCAGGGCTGCAGAAGACAAAAAATATGAGAAGAAAAATAAACACACAGACATAAAAATACTTCTAATCGAAAAGAGGTTTGTCAAGTCTCAAGTAAACAACAAAAACAAAATCTATTCATGTATATTTGGAAAAAAAAAGCCATTAGAGAAAATTGGATTATGGGCTCTTTCTCGTATTGCCCATAAAGTGTCTACTCCACAAAAGAAGAGATGTCTGAGATGATCACTGCAGTTCCATTTAACACAATCTCAAACATCAATAGTGTCTCTAGTGCTTTACATATAAATCAGTGTTCATCCAAATGCTCTTTAGAACACATGCATAAAAATCTTTGCAGCAGGTATTGCATGGATAGTTTCCACATTTACATCCCAGCCACGAATGCTTTACAAACACTTGTTCAATTTATGAAAAGCCAGTCAGATGAAGACTGAGCGCACATGTATAAACTCCTGCTCAAAGTAACTAAAATGGAGATTACACCACCTTTTTTATTATGCATAACTTCATCTGCATGTGATTTCCATGTACTACTTCTCTAGTTTAGACGACAAATCAGTTTGACCTTCAGGAGTCAAAATTATCATTAAAATTAAAATGATCAGAATTATTTTCATACATCATATTAATATTAATGAATTAAACTGACTAAATATTAAGTCATTATCATTTAAAAAAAACATATATAAAGAAAATTTCATATTTATGATATAATGAGAACATTTTTTTAAATACTGATTTGTATTGAAACTGTAAATACATTTTCTGATGCCGCACTGTGTATTCAAAACTCTGAGAATTATATCTAGAGCACTGGAAGGTATTACAAGACAATCTATGAATCCATTTTCCAAAAGGAAAGGTCAACCTGACTGTTTATGTAGATCAAAATTTTCAGGGATGATGGGGCAGCTGTAATTTACTTCCCGAGCTGCCAATAAATCCTACCTTACCTTACAAAGTTGTCTGAAAGGTTAAGCCCACTTTTGCTTACTTTGCACTTCCTCAGGCTCTTAAAATAGATTCTAAATGATATTAATGGTGTGCTTTGCATCCACTTTGCTGGGCTGGTAATGAGGGTGTGGGTGAGGGAGTGGATCAAAGAGATGGGGCCATGCTTCATGAATTTCTAATTAGAGTTTTAAGCCTCATCAAGTCACTCAAAGAGGCCGTGGACTAAATGAGAACGGCGCTTTCCCATACAAATCGCGCATCAGTCATTCAGAATCAACCATCAACCTCTTCTGTGAGCGACATTGTCTTCTACCGTGTTCTTGGCAAGCAATGGCTTTACTTTAATCTGTCGGGTCACAGAGAAGTGAAAGAAGTCACGGGTGGCTCTACTCGGGCCAGTGACTTTAATATCTTGGGTTGACAGATGTGTCACAGCAGCAGATCATTTAATAATGAGTGGATTCTCAAAGTCAGAGGCTGCTCTAGTATTAAAGCGTTTTGAGAGGAAATGGGTCATGACAAAGTTGTAATCACATGACAAGAATGGTAAATTGGGTTTTTTTCAGTGATAAATCTTAAGGCAGGTACAAAATCCATGCATTAAGTTGATTAAACTTATATCGATACTGCGTCTGGACTCACAAAATTCTTGTCAACTTTAACTTTAGAACAGGTTCCACTGTTAACCATTAACTATGACTTTTCCCTAATTAAGTTTTTAATTGGCTGCTTATTAATAGTTAGTAAAGCATGTAAGTTTAGGTACCGAGTAGAATAAGTTAATATAGAATGAGGCATTAATATTTGCTTAATTAGTACTAATAAATGGCTAACATTCTAGTAATATGGATGCTTATATGTATTAAGAGCTTAGCTGCTAAAATAGCATAGAATATTTGGTAACACTTCAGAAGAGGGGGTCAAATTAATGCATTAGTTAAGCATTAATTAATGGTTAATTTGTTCACAATTAAGCATTAGTTGAGTAAAAGCACACTGGTAATTAATGATTAAAATGTTAAGTTAATCATTAATTACTAGTGTGCTTTTGTGCAACTAATGCTTAATTGTGAACAAATTAACCATTAATTAATGCTTAACTAATGCATTGTTCTGACCCCCTATTCTGAAGTGTTACTGAATATTTAGTATTTAATATGCATTTTAAAAAACAGCAAAAAATATTTACCGCAGCGGCCAAACAACGAAACAAAACACAAAAATGACAGATACGAAGTGTCACCAATTATCAGTAACAAAAAAATTACTGCTCATGATTAAACTTGACAAGTTTTTCAAGAATTTAACATACTTACAAACTACTTTTTAACTAGCTTCTTAAAGAATATCTTTGTGAATCAGCCCCTGGTTATCAGAGACCGGTAAAATCACTATTGACATACTACAGCTCTGGTTCACTAAAATAAGACAGCAAATTGTCTTGATGGTTGGACCTTGACAGATGAATGACAGACAGACTTTGCAATTTTACTCTTTGTGCAATAAAATAGTATCCCTTTATTGATTAGCTTTAATCCCGCTAGTGTGAAAGCAAAGGCATGGCAATATCGTACACTGTAAAATACAAATATGTCAAACATAATCCCTATTCGCTTGAATTGTCCTAACTGAAGAAAGAAATTTGACCAAGTCTGAAATCTTATATACAACAAAAATTTCTAAATGATACTATTGAATTGCCTGAAATAATTCGATATAACAAAAGATAAATGCATCTCCCTTCACAGTTTGAAAATGGATATCACTTCTGGGAAGAGATCTCCTGAAAACGTGTCAAAGTGAATTCAGTTTATCATAAAATATAATCTGGATTATATTTCCCTTGCCGCACAGCTGTGCTTTATGGAAGGGTGGGGGGACGCTAATCAGTCCTTTTCAAAGGTCTAGATGAAGTTAACATTCAAGATTTAACACCCTTATTTGAAATTTCTCAAGACTAAATATACCCCTGAAGCAGGAGATTATGAAAGGTCAGAATTAGCATTAGCATTTCTGGCACAGCAGCAGCACAACAAACCTCTGCTACTACAGAAACAAGAGATTACAAACAATTACTTAACCTGAAAGAAAAACACAAATGCAATAATTGCTTATCATGCTCCACATAATCATTTAACCTAAACAATAAATTATCATATTATAAAGTTTTTGAACAACACAACGTAATCGCAGCAATTTCATTGTGTTGCAGCTTGCTTTCTTTGTGTTGGGACTTGTTTCTGGCTTGTTTTCATTGTGTTGTTTTAATTTTATTGTACTGTGGCTTTTTTCTGTTGCGTTACAATATTTTTATGTTGTGTTGTGCCCAAACACATTTTAGCCAAAAATGCAAAAATCTACATTGTAGAATAATAATAATAGAAAAAAAAAAAAAAAACTAGAATAAAGAATTAATAAAAATGAATCAATTAATAACAAAAATGTCCATTGTTTGCTAGATTAAGAGGATAGTGCAACTCTTTCCTTTCTTCCAAAAAGCAATTTAGCAGATGCATTTTAAGCTAATGTTTATTTGCTAATTGCAGGAAAACTTCCCTCGGAGCAATGAAGAGTCAGTCGTGACTCTGGCGGAAACACTCTGCTGAGAGCTGCTCACTGGATACCAGACTCTCACCAAATAATTAAAAACACCACATAAATAACCTGAAAAATGCAAGAAAACACGAGAAAGAGACCTGTTTGGCATGATACATATTTCCAACAGATGAAGTTAAAATGTGTCTGACGCCACTTATCAAGCTGACTCAAAGCACCACTGACACGATCCTCTCCAGTCACTCGAGGAAAGAGAGGCGCTGCTCGATCCTAAGAGGCAGCTCTAGAGGACAGAGTACTGTTATGCTAGCGGCGCTAATGCGTGGCCACGCAATGCAGAAGAGGGGAGAGAACGCTTGAGAGGGTTCTCAGTGTGGTTCTATCAAGACTGAAGGTTAAGCTGTCTGAGACATGCCGAGAGCTCTTCATTTAGGTGTGGAAAAGGTCAGAAACCTTTAAAATGCTTGCATGTAACCACAGAATGTTCTGGGAAAACAAACACTAAATGGTGACACACAAAACCATTTAAATACAATTTAATTCGCAATGAATGAATGATTGGACACAAACTCATTTCCCTCATGTATTTCAATGACTAGGGCTACAACCCCTCCCCCCAAAAAAGCTAATAAAAAAGAATATGGTTTGGAATGACATGAGGGTGTGTAAACAAATGACAAAGGTTACACACTAGAGAACTTGGACACCCAAACAAGTCATTAGTTTATTTAAAAGACAAAATATCCCAAGGACAAAATCCTACTAAATGTTATTCTCCATTGAACCCAATGTATGTGCTTCCAAAGCAGTGTTCCTCCCACGTGCCATTTTCCTCCCTCTTGCAGCCCAGTCAAAATTGCCATATTACTATTATGATGTGATAAAAATTACATAATAATCTAATTAGACTAAAACTGTGAGGGTCGACTTGAAAGATTTTACAGGCGGAAGGAAGAAAGCCGTCATTACTTCAGAATCAAGGTATTGTATTTTTTGGTTTTGATTTGGGAAGATTAGGTTAAAAGATCAAATAACAAAACATTTGAATGCAGATGATATCAAGCAATTTCACCAAACCAAACATAAAAGAAGAGCCTAAAAAAAGGTGATGTCAGTGCCACTGGCTAATAATTCATTTTAATGTTACAAAAAAAGCATATTTTAAGTAAATGCTGTTCTTCTGAACTTTTTATTCATCAAAATATCCCACGAAAAAAAAAAAAAAGATTTTTGGCAAAAATGTGGCAAATTAGAATAATTTCTGAAGGATCATGTGAAACTGAAGACTGGAGTAATGGCTGATGAAAATTCAGCTTTGCATCACATAAATAAATTACAGGGCTCCAGACCACACCTCTGCACCGGTGCGACCAGCCGTTTGAGGGGGGAAAAAAACGAAAAACACTGTGACTCTTAAAAGTTGTATCGGCGATTTCAAGCCTGAAACATAAAGTGTCAGATTCATACACCGTTTGGAACGCATTGGTATTAGTTGCACAAAACCTGCGCACTGACAGACTTGCGTCACTAGCGGGTTATGTTTGTTTATCCTGAAGCGTCTGATCTCGGCTGCGGATAAACGCACTCGCATTTTCTAATGCTTTTATACAAAACTGATAAACACACCGTCAGTTTTCAGAGCAGAGCAAAACATCTGATGTACGGAAAGAGATCCATGCAGCCTGTTAAAGCTGCCGCTGTCAATGATCTCATCAGTAATAATCAAGCGGCAATAATGCAGAGGGAAAAAGAAAAATCCAACTTTTAAAAGACTATCCCCCAGTTTCACAGACAAGGCTTAAGCTAGTCCCAGACTAAACTGCATATTTGAGCTGTCTCAGAGGAAAATATCTTGCTCTGACAAATCTTAAAACGTGTCAAAGCATTTTTGTAAAAGTTGCTTAAATATCTTAATTCAACTAATTCCTAGTCCTGGCTTAAACTAAGCACCGTTTGTGAAACCGGACCTATTTCTGCAAACTTTTGTATACTCAAAGAGCACTTTTTAAAATACGTAATAGTTTTAAAAGAGTAGCCTGTTTATATAATGATTT
>JAUCNO010001851.1:13545647-13561642 GCA_032353835.1 Enteromius viviparus
ATTAACAACCACCACAACTGCTCCTCTGAATGAAGATCATTGTCCCGTCCCAATACATCCTCTTCCCCTTTACCCTGCTGCACAACTCTGTAAAACAAATAAAACAACTGTACAAACTAAAAGTTAAATCATCTGTGTGTGTTTTTTGACTATTAAGAGATCAAATGTATTGTTCATGTTTGTTCAAATGTTTAATATTAAAACATGTTGGATGAGAATGGAGAAAGAGCGTTCCATCTATATTTAAAAAAGCCTAGACTCCAGCGTCGTGGCCAAATTTTTTTGGGGAGTGCATTATTTCGCTGATAATTTTAATAGCCTGGAGTCACAATCACACATCTGTAGTTCAGATGATTTATTTTAAGACATTTAATTTGTTTCCTTTCTGAAATCTCGTGCGTTGAATCTGAACTGATTCAAAAACCTTGCTACTTTTCAGCTTTTCGTATATAAAAAAGGTGGAAATAGTATAGCATTTTTTTACCCTATTGTTGGTCATATTTATTTACTCAATATCTTCCGGGGGTTTTGGTTTTATTTACTGTTGTAGATATCCTATATTATAATAACTATATTATATATCTATCATCAATCCTCATTGTGTTTGGTCCCCCTCAGGATGAGCAAGCATAGGCACTTGCCTAGAATGCCTGTACATAAATCAGGCCCTGGTAAAAACACAGCAGTAAACGATTTCTATAAACAAAAAAAGTTAATATTGCGTGTATATCAACTAAAATAGCTGAGCAGCTACACATCTCCGTTAACACAGCTTGTTTCGTTTATGAACGAATCTGCGGTTGAATCTATTGAATCAATTCAATCACCCATTCATAAAAACAGTCACTACACCTATTGGCAGATTTAGTTCATCCAAAGCAACTTACAAATGAGGAGAATAGAAGCAATCAAAACCAACAGAAGACCAACAAAATGGAAGAATACTTATAATATGCTATGCTATTTTTAACAAAAACTTGTATTTGTTTATTTATGTCTCTTTTTGAGACTGCTGCGCATTCCAGGCAATGCTAGGGGCGCCAATAAAACAGTTTTTGAACTATCAAATAATTTAGTACTGTAGCTTTGGCAAGTCCTCGGTGGCTTGTTATATCGCTAGAAATATGAAGTCTAGAGATGTAATAGTCTAAATACTCATCATAGTTGACTTTATCTGATGTCTTATTTAAAGTATGTTCGGCTGTCAAAATACTGTAAAAAAAAAAAAAAAGTCTTATGATACTAGTTATACTGAAGTATCAGGATACCATGCAGGATTGTGTTACAGACAAGCTTTTTCTCTAAATACTTCACATATGAATCAGGTAATGAATTATTAATTGATGGGAAGCTTAAAATCACCACCAGGTGGCAGTAAGTGTTAATGATTGAGTCATTCGTACGATTCTTTCAAAATGTCTGAATCCTTCAGGACAAAATTAAATCACTGTTTTTATGAATATATATATATATGAAAAAGCACACATTGTAATGATGGGGTAGGAAAAAACAATAGGGCCTATAGCCTATGTTGTGAAAAATGTGCCTTAATTTTGCTTAAAATATCATGGATTAAAATATAAAATAGTCTCATACAGTATTGGAATAATATTTTTAATGTTTAATGTTTTTAGGGAAAACAGGAAAAGTAATTATTTCTTTCTTTCATTTGTAGTTTTATTGTTTTTTATTTTTTAGGTTTATTTTTTCTTAATAAAACACAAATAAATGGGGTACAAAAGCATACAACTGAAACACAAAAATTATTTTATATTTGCTCTGAAAGTCTCTTAAGGATGTAAAAACAATATTTACTGTAAAACAAGGACAAAAATCAATATAAAGTTATCATATTTTTTCAGTTTCAGTGTGAAACAATAAAAGCCATACATCACTACTATGACATGCTTGTACGATCAAGATCAGTACATGACATGGCCAAATAAATAAGTGCAATCAATTACTGAAACAGCCTTGAAGGAAGACTGTTCATTATTGTCACAGGACTGTGCCAGATGTGCAGGGCACGAGATTAAAGCACATCTTCCTGATAGCGATCCACAGCCTGTCTTGTGGGTTGTTGTCTGTGTAAGCTGAGAAACCCATCTAAGTTAAAATCACTCTCTCTGACAGAAGGCCAATTGCTTGCCGGGAAGTAAGAGTACAGTGAGAGCCCTGGTGTGTCAGCCATACGGGGGCGTTTCTTAATCAAGCTGATTCTCCTGCTCTCCAAATCAGCAGAGGTTTGACAAGTTTGTTAGGGCTCTTTAAAAGGCTGCTTCCTAGGGGGGTTGCTTGAGCACTCTTCATTCGGTGTTAATAAGGGTTGTACTGCTTCTTGGCTGAATAGAGAGACGTGTTTGATCTCACCACAGGAAATGTTAAAGAATGTCCTGTGTGTTTGAGCAGCCTAATTAGTAAAGACTGTTCATTTAAAAGTGTTAATTTAGGGTGCATGAAAAATGATAGCAGATAGGTCTTTTAAGTAGCCGTATTAGAGTGTAATGAACCAGAATAAAGAGAGGAACATTGAAACAGAAGACCACTTTCACTGGAAATGACATGTGATGCTCCATCTTGTCCGTCTTCTAAAAAGATCATATTTGTTTTGTTTTGATTAGTTTTCTCAATCGTAATAATGGTAATAAATGTATAACATTTATTACAAAAAAAAGAGTTTTTAATTAAATGTTAAATGTTAAATAAATGCTGTTCTTAATAGAATCCAAGAATATAGAATGATTTCTGAAAGATGTCAAGTAATTAAGCTTTGCTGTCACAGATTTAAAAATATATTAAAATATAAAACAATTTTATTTTTATTTTAGAATATTTCTAAAAAAAAATTGTTTAACCCTCTGGTGCTCTTCGTTTAGGAGTCACACTTGTGCTCCTCTCGGTCTAAAGTAACGTATCCTGACATTTTTTCAGTAAAACCATTCTAATTCATTTTTGTTTAATAATAATTTTTATGTTTTATTTTGCATTTTGAGAGGTTTTTATGGTAATAGTTAATATTTATGCCATAATTAATATTACATTTTTGGAATTGAGAATAATACACTTTTTATTATTATTTTATTTATTTATTTATTTATTAGTTAATTAAATGTAGCCTTGGTGAACAAAAGAGACTTAAAATTAAATTAAATGAAAGTAAAATTTAAATTAAATTAAATTTACATTTAAATTAAATTAATAAAAAATATTAAATATAAATAACATTTGAACTGTAGTATATAAACACCGCACACATGAAATGTGCATGAGCTATTTATATAATTTCTGCTTTGTACATAGAATGATTTCTTTCCCATCTAGACTGCAAATCTATAAGACCGTTTCAAATGATAAATGGGTCTCTGGATATTTTCCAGTGACAGCATCATGTCGTCTGATTGCTCCCACTCTGCTCTGGATGAGTGTGCATTCAGCCTAATGCGTTGATTACTGACTCCATGACTCCTATTAAAGAGCTTTGCTTTCCCACACAGGAAACAGCAGAGACTTTGAGAATTAATGAATCCCCTAACAAATGCTATATTACTCTTCATTAAGGCATACTCTGCCAGAAAAATGTGCATTTAGCCATTAACACAATTTGTTTATTTAATGACTTTATTACTTAACCTAAAGTACTTAAATTAGATGTTTGATGTCTGCTATGTTAGGCATATACATTAAAATACAACGTGTGTGGCTGCAGACCCTTAAGGCAATGTAATTCCTCTTGCGTCCTTTGGGTGGCGCTGTGATACAGGAAAGCACGTACCGCTCAATGAATCAGGATGAAGAATGGAGCAGCTTGGGGTTTGTCCCTTTATTTCGAAATTGAGAGGGTGTGAAATTGCTGATTGCTTTGACTCGACCTGCTGTAAGTCTTTTCCGCTTGCGTAATTGGACTTATTTTTTTTTCTTTTTTTTTTTGGGAACTCAGTTGTGTGCGTTTAAGGAACATTGTGTCCTATGGCGAAATTTATCTGTCAAACTGTTCCGAATTTAGTATAAAAACTGAATAAAATGTTATATTTAATAATAATGTTTATTATTAATATAAATTTGATAATTTTATCACATTTGATAATTTTGATTTCATGAACAGCAAACCAAGATCATATGACACCGAAGACTGGAGTAATAATGATGAAAATACAGATTTGATCACTGGAATAAATTATATTTTAAAGCAGTTATTTAAAATAGTAAAAATGTTTCACAATATTATGAATTTTTTCTGTATTTTGAATCAGATAAATTCAGGCTTGGTGAACAGAAGAGAATTATAATAAAAAAAATACAATAAAAAAATTAAATTTTTCTAGTAAAAACAAAACTTGTTACTAGTATATGTCATATAAATAAAACATTCATATTTAAAGCGTTTATTTTAGTGCTGTCAACGGATTAATCGTGATTAATCGCATAAAAATAAAAGTTTTTCTTTATATAATATATTTGTATGTATGTACTGTGCATATTTATATAAGTATATATACAAACACATCCATCTATATATTTCAAGAAAATGTGTTATGTTTATTTATTAAACATATTTAGGTATAATATCAAATATAATAAAATAAATATATAAATGCATTTACAGTACATGTAAATACTTTCTAAATATATACTGTACGTGTGTGTTTTAATATAAACATAATAAATAAACACAGCATAAACACATATATTATATAAATAAAGACTTTTATTTTGGATGTGATTAATCATGATTAATCATTTGACACCACTAGTAATAAGATGTATATTAGAATGATTTCTGAAGGATAATGAGACATCAAAGACTCAAGTAGTCATCCTGAAAATTCAGCTTTGCTTAACATGTGAAAATTATTTTTCAAACTATATTAGTATGTATGTTACTTAAAAATAATATTTCACAAAATTACAGCAATAATATATATTATTAAATACAATTTAATAATTTAAAAATCATAGTTTTTCCTGTATTTTTTGTCAAATAAATACAGCATTGATGAGCATCTTCTTTGAAAAACATTAAACACACACTTATACTGTATATAAACATGATAACATTATTTAAACTTTTTTATATTACTAATATTGCACTTAAAAAAAAATCATTAAGACCTCTTTTTTTAATTTATATTTCAAAATTAGGTTGAGCAAGATTTATAGTCTCATTTAAGAGACATTTGTTAAATGACATGTTGAGTGTGTGTAAGAGTAACCAGTAATGCATGATAGTACCTGCATCCTTCATGAGCATCTGCACCGGGTCGTCCACATTACTGGGCCCTGAGAGAAAGCAAGCAGACGATGTGTTTTTAACATTTCATTTTTTTCTCTCCTTTCACATCCTGCACACAATGTGCTTCAGCCCAGTAGAGAACATCTAGAACTTTCACACATCTGTAATAATTGTGGCTTAACCACTTTGCAAACAAGCACTTTGAAAACAGTAGTAAAAGCGGCAGAGCGTGTGATAAAATAACATAAGCGACTAAAACTTTTGTCTCAATTCCCTTAAACAATCACAATTAGCCTTCCCAAAGCGACAATGAGGCGGCGACGCTCCTTATTGTCCAAGTATAATAAGAACGCATGAAATCCTAAAGAGAAAAAGACAATGACACTACTAGGAAATTAACTGAGGGGCCATTATCAGAATCATCGTCTAAATGTGTGCTTTTCTAATGATATTGACTTCACACTATAATGACGCACGATTTGCAAAAAATAGCACTTGCAGGGCTGCCAACAACATTTTAATAAAACATGAACTTTTCGAAATCCATGTCAAAACACTCAGCGATCCTTATAAATGTCCATAAGAATATTTTCCTAATTTAACCATGATAGTAAATTTCAAATCAACACATTTGCACGGAAAGCTCATTTAAGTCATTCATCAATTAATTAGTGAGCCAGATCAAAAGCAATAAGAGCGTAACGCTCGTCAGACGGTCCTTGTATGTGGCTGAGAGTGCAAGCTTAATTGCTTTAAGCAGCTGTAAGCGGAGCGTGCTTTATAAACGTGACATTTGTCCTGCAAGGCTGCAATCAAATGTTCCACATATAAAGTAGAACCCTGGTTGACTGTTTCAGTTTTTCCCCTCACAAAAAAAGGTAGAGAAAATCCCTCATTTGATAATAAAAAGAGCTTTAAAGAACTGATGGCATGGCGTGTGATTTGGTGTCAACCCAGCCACTCAGAGCTAATGTCAGCCGGAAGCTAGAAATGACAGTACTTCCATGCTGAAACACTTCTAAAAGGGGTTCTCTAAAAACCATGTGGCATCCGGGCACATTTTCAACACTGCCCTTTTGTTGGCTTTTCAAAATATTTGACGTAAGAGCTAACATGTTAATTACTATAGATAAAAAGGGACCTGAATGAACTTTCAGTTCAATACCTTTTTCACCGTTTTCTCATCTACTCCTGCTCCAGTTGTGACATTTCTTTTATCACAACATAATGACAGTTCATTTTACCAGTGAGTTTTGTTTTATCAGCGAGTCTTTAATTAGCATGTTAAAAGCTTTGCCTTGTCTAATTCATTCACTGTGTCCTTGAATGCCAGGAGTCACTGCTCGCTTTTTCTTTTTAATAAAGTGTAATAAATCCATCCCTAAAGGAAAAAAGCAACAAATTAAACCAGGAAAAACTGTGTCGTAGCTGGTTTAAGTTGGTCTGCCTGGTTAGAGCAACTCTACAAAATTTGAAACAGACCAGCCTGACCATCTTGGTAAGACTTGGAAGCCAACCAACAACCCTGTTTAAGCTGTTTATCCAGCTGGGATTTTGTTAGGGGTGGAAATCAATAACCAATAATGTACATCAAATATTACATTTTATAATCTAAATATAGAAAAATAAATAAATGTTTTTAAAGTTGAAAAATCTAAATAAAACCATGGTTCTCAAAAAATAGTCCACAAAAGAAAATAATAATTGAATTTATAAAAATGACCCAGTGCAAAAGTTAACATACACTTGATTTTTAATACTGTGCATTCCTAAATGATCTACAGCTGTGGTTTTAGTTAAGTGACAGTTACTTGCATTAAGAGCCGAGGGGGGTGAAAAATTATGAACAGAATGGGATGTGTCCATTTTTCTTATTTTGCCCAAGTATCTTTTTTTTTCTCCATTTAGTTCTGCTGTTAAAAAGCTACAGAAGATGATTCATGTTTCCCAGAAGACCAAATAAGTTACATTTACCCTCGCCTTTACAATCAAAACATTTTCACTTCCCAGCTTTTAATGCATTTAATAAACATTTTGTAATAGAATAGTCCTTTAGTTGACCTCAGCGTGAAAAGCTGGATCTCAAAACCATATAGTCATTGTTGGAAAGGGTTTAAATACACAAAAATGCTGGAAAAACAAAAATGTTTCTGGGAGGTGAAGAATTGTTTCTGAAGAACGGCACACAGTTCAGGTCATTCTATAATTTTTCTCTTGTGGACTATATGTTAAAATCTTTTATGTCAAATATCTTTTTCAGGTCAGGACTAACAATAGCATGCAATTTTTTAATGATCCCTCGTTATGGGAAAATAATTAACATTTCGCAAATTCTAAAAGGGGGTGTAAACTTTTGACCTCAACTGTAAATGATTAATTTAATTTGATACAATTTCTATCCCTAGATAATATATATATTTCGTTCGTAATGTTTATTAAAAAAATCTGATAAATCCAACCTTGAAGATTCTGCACCATCTCTAGAAGCACTGGTGTCAACGTTTGACTGTAGTTGTGAAAAATGTCCAAGAAAAGCACCTCTGTGCATGGCTGTAAAGATATTGAGTAAAAAAAAGAGAACAGGATGTGACAAGGAAGCATTCAATACAGGAACAACATTTAAACACAAACATTTACCTACAAACACAAACAACAAAGTAAAACCGTTGGGTCTTTCCGTGGTATCCATCGCTTTCCAACACAATCAATAGTTTGCATTAAAGAATGGGTCAGGGTGCAAGACCTGACTCTGTGGCCTTCAGCATCTATTATTACATGCTGGGACACTGTCTTCACGGGGGAATAAAGAAGGTCAAATATCACACCTTTGCAAAGTGTGGCAAGCTCAACAATCACCACACATGTCAAATCATATGTTCTATGCCTTCAGGAAATCTGACATGATCAATACAGTTCAGAACTCAATCTATAAGGGCAGGTGCCTGGACTGACTCTGGATGATCACAAAAGAAATGACTTTATTATGGCTTGGAGGTTTGGACGACTTTAAAGATTTAGCTTCTATCAAACAGGGGTTGCACAATTAATCAACCAACATTGCGGTATGGCTTAGTGCGATTATTAAATCAGAAAGGTTGCGATATAATTAATTCAATATATGCACATAATGATTCAGAGTGAGGCACGGCACAGCAGCTGATGATCGAGCATCTGGAGTGGCTCGGATCACAGTAAACCCTGCTCTATAACAACTCATCTCTACTTCTGCTCTGAGTCTGGGTCGCTTAGAATTGCACTGGGAATGCAACAAGCACCAACCACCTTGCCAATCTTGTAATGAGAAACGCTTATAAACCAATTATTGTCAACAAAAGAGAAACTTTGTGACCCCCATGTTTTTTCCCACTAAATAAAAGCCTAAAAGCATTAAACTTAACTTAAACATTTAAAAACCACAAAGAGTAGTATTATAATAGAGTTGTAATAACAAATAAATTATTATTATTATTATCACCATCATCTATAAATACTACTATTTTTACTACTACTTATGGAAGCCTGTTTCCGCCACTAAATAAAAAAAAAAGTTATTTTTTCTTTCACTATTCTGACTTATTTTCTCGCAGTTGGGAGAGATAAAGTCAGAATTGCGAGTTATAGTCAGAATCTCGTAATTGCCGTTGTCGCAATTTTGAGAACATATCAGTCTTTTTCTCCATTCAAAATTTTATTTTATAACTCGCAATTGCGACTTTATATCACACAATTGTGAGTTATAAAGTCATAATTCCGATATATAAAGTCGAATTTCTGACTTTATGACTCGCAATTTTCGTGTTTAGATCACGCAATTTTGACTTTTTTCTCTCAATTGAAAGATATAAAGTCAGAATTGCCAGATATATTTAGAATTTCTAATTTTGTATCACGCAATCACATAAAAAGTCAGAATTGTGAGATAATTTTTTTTATTTATTTTTTATTTAGTGGTGGAAACCGGCTTCCCTAACTACTACTACATTTTACTTATGGGCAACTTTCAGGGAACTCAAGAAAACTATTTTTTCAATTATTTATTTATTTATACAGAGAAATATTATAATAGCACTATTTACTATTCAGTTGACATTTTTAAGTGTTTTTTTTTATTTTGTTTTCTATTTTATTTTATTAATGAATAATAATTAGCAGTAGTATTACTGTTGCTGTTTATACTTACAATTATTTTTATACAGTCATACTAATATATAATCTCAGTTTTTCTTTGGGGGTGAGGGGGCAATGTGCAGTCCTACAAATAAAAATTGCAATTCAAATGGCAACCTTTAGGCCCATCAGAAAAATCATGCTACTACCTTCTACTACATTTATTGTCAAATACAGTAAATTTATGCCAAAATATTGTAATTGAACTGAACACTGAACATTTTTGACATGAATGACAAGCATTTTCTTTCTTCTTCTTTTGAAAAAAAAACAACAATGCAAATATTTGCAATCAGAGGACAAGAAAGACTATTTAAGCCTAGTACATAATTAAGACATTCCCTTTCGAAAATTACCTGAAGGTTAACTGACTCCACAGTGGCGTCTTTCACTGAGCAAATGATAAATGTGATGTAAAACGCTACTCTCGCTTGAGGTTATAAGTTTAGTCAGCCAATGTCATTTTAAAGCCAGGACATAAAAGCCACATTAAGTAAGCAGCCAGATGTAATGCAAATCAATGAAGGCAGTAGCAAATGACCCTGCGGAGTCACAGCCCCCCCTATGCAAATTCCACAGAAATGAGGCCGATTCATTTAAACTCGATCGCTTTGGATTTGCTGACACTTCCTCTGACCTTGGAATACATCTCTCTGTAAGGTGGTTTACCAAAAGACAAGCAAATGGAAATGTTCCACATGTATAAAAACAGCTTTGAACATTATAGTAGTTATAAAATCAGCATTTTATGGAAGAGATGTTGCTTACCCGCAAGCTATACTTCCAGGAGTCACCGCCTGTCTCTTCCACAGCTGAAGAAAGACACAATGTTAAACACAATTTGTCACAACGTATATCATGCACTTTAAAGTGATGGTTCACCCGAAAATAAAAATTCACCCAGTTATTCATCTTTATGTCATTACGAACCGTACAACTGTGTTGAAGAATGTCCTGTCCACTCTGTTTAATATTATGAGACTGAAGGAGGACTGAGGCTGTCAAGCTTCAAAACAAAAAAAATCATCATACTCCTGCAGAATATTACAGTACTTTGGCAAACCAATCATCATTCATTGATAATCTTCCACTCCAGTAGGATGTTAGCGAGCGTAGTGACTGAATTATAGAGTAAGTGAGATAAATTTTTACCATTTTCATTAATCTTTTCAGTGCTTGGCTGTCATTTTAGAGTTTGTCAGTAACAGTCCTCATTCATTTTGATCATATTAACAAGAACAGGAAGGATGTTCCATGTAAGAAAAAAAAAGAAGCTTTTAAGCTTTAACCACAGCTTCTAACATTCAAGCAGTATCCTGGTTGTTACACCTCACCTCAGATTCTCTCTATCCATGATCCAATCATGGTCCGGTCGTTAAAAGAGATAATTTCACCTCCTCTATCATCTCTAGACACCTTTTATTCCTAAGGGTTGATCATCAACAGGCCAGAACCATTCCGTCTGCTGCTGAGTCACTGAATTAATCGCAATTACGCTACCTTGACAGCAGGACCCCTGGACGAATCACAAACTGGCATTCCCAACGCCAGAGACAAATCACTGGACCATGGCAAAATAGATTAGAAAATGACACTAGCAAAGTACACCAAGAGATTTTAAATTACGGCCAACTGTACTTTGCGAAGCCCAGTTCCTTAAGAGGAATTTCATGTGTTAAATTACTGCGGAAGGTACAGCGCATCTCTGGGCATAACACAAGCAGGGCTCAGTTAACTGACAGGAAAGGGCAGCTTATTGACTTCAAGTTCAGGAGTTGTACATCTGTTGGCATAGCTACTTTCACCTCACTAATTCATGCGTTCAGGTTATGCTGTGCTCTTCCTTTTTGACAGGGTAAGCCATATATGGTCATCATTAAACAACACTTGAAACAATACGGTTCAGGCTGTTGTTCTAAAACCTAGAAAAGAACATCCTGTGAGATTTTATCATTTTTGTATATTATATTAAGGTCTGTGGTAGATAATGTTTTTCAGCAAAAATGATAAAGAACATACTTTTAATTGTACAACAACCCATTTATCAATTGTCTTCGTACATTTTAATTACCAAATAGTTTTAATGAAATATTTGAATTGACAGCCCTAGTAAAATACTAAGTTAAATACATGTGAAAATAACATTTAATGTAAATAAGCTTATAATACTAATATTATACTGTTAATGTATCCTCAGTGTTAAAAAACGGATCTCAAAATCATACAGTCAATGATGGAAAGGGTTGAAATATGCAGAAGATGCTGGAAAACCAAAGAATGTGCAAGAGTTGGGGAATTTTTCTGACAGCAGGGAGTGCTGCTCAGGATAATTTTTATAAACTTAGTTATTCTTTTGCTCTGTGGAGTAAATGTTAACATTTGTTATGTGAAATAGCTTATTCCGGACAGTACTAAATAAAAAACATTTCGCACATTCTAAAAACTTATGAGCATAACTGTATATATATATATATATAGACATTTATTTTTTATATATGTGACCCAGCAATTGGTGCACATGCTCCTGCGAATGTACAGCTGTGGCTCTCACCTGGGATTCGAGATTCTGTCTCATGTATCAATTCTACTCCCCATCTCTACAGTCTCTCTGATTAAACATGGCAAAGAGCCCAGAAAAATGCAAACCAAAAGTTTCACAGCTTCAGATATGTTATTCAGTTCATAATTCACATTTACCAAAACTCTCTGGGTCTTCTTCCCACATGGTTAGCTCTTCCTCTGTCAGCAGAAAGTATTTGGACACCAATCTTCTGCCAATCTCCGTCAGTGTTTGGTGTGTAAAGAATGCAGTCTTAATTTTATGTGCCTCCAGGCTCTCTGGCTTACTGTCTGCAATGCATATTGCAACATGACTTTAATACACAATTATGCAAATAGTAACATTCAAGATATTACATAATTCATTAAAACATCTCATTTGCTCCTACAGTCCATCAGTAAGGCAATAAAGCATAGAAACTGGAGGAATATTATATCAGTTTACTTCAATCTCCATCTAGAGAACCTCAGTCATGACCGACCAGCCAGATTTCATTATGAACATCTCATCGATTCACTCTTGCCCTCTACCAACTCAGAAATGCCCTTGATCTGTTTAATGGCTGTTATCCATTTCCTATTCGAATAAGCTAGAACTTTAAAATGGAGGCACGCCATGCCAAAGTCATTACGCTGCCTACCTTCAATGTTCTTGGCTGGTTTGTAGGCATCATTTTTGACGATCATCTTGATGAGGTTCATGCACTGTACAATAAAACGCTCGAAAACAACTCCCTCGCCAGCCTCGGTGAACACGTAGCTGACAGCGAATTCCAGCGAACACTGAATGAGAGGGATGAAAGGCCACGGGTGACATTCCAGGAAGTCCAGAAGCTAGGAGAGAGCATAATAGGTGATGTTAAACCACAGTTCAGGAGTACAACATCTTAAGTATAAGTGGCCAGATTATTTCCAATGTCCTCTAAATGAGTGAACTTTTAGACTTACAACTTTGGTGAACAAAATGATAGTCTTCTCAAGCTTTTCCCTGCAAAGACTGCCTGGTCCAACTTGCCGGCCTGCAAATAAGTATTAAAAAAAAAAAAAATTCTCTCATTATTTACTCACCTGCATGTTGTTTAAAAATCATTTGGAGCTGCAGAGCTGGAAAATCACAAAAATCACCATCATAAAAGCAGTCTTCTAAACACCAAACCATTCAAAACTCAAGCTGTAACACACTGAAAATCCAATCCAGCTATTTTTAACAAGGTTCAAAGTCTGTCTGAATGATTTGTTCACAAGTTTGTCTGATCCGGTTCTGGATTACCATTCACTCATGAGAATTACAGACTTTGGGTCTACCCTGCACATTAAGTTTCTGGTTTGCTTTAAAAGCCTTCACGGACAAGGCATAAGAATTACTTTTTATAATGCATTTAAGGTGATTTTTGGTCATTTTGAAGCTTAACAGTCTCAGCCCTCAGTAGGGGCTTTTGCACTGGACCCCTTTTCATAGATTTTTGGCCTGTTCGCTCCAGAATGGTTTTAGTTCAAGGAATTCCATTTGGGGGAACTAAATTGGCTCCTACTTCCGAACACAGTCTAAAACAGGAACTACCAGTGACCTAGTCGGTGTGAAAGCAACCAGGAAAATGGCCTGAGAGGGAAATTGGTTCACTAGGAACAACCCTGCTGGTTTCCTAGAATTACAATGTGAGAAAGCCCCTATTCACATTCATTATATGACAAAGAGTGGGCCAAAATTCACTTTCTGCGTATCACAGAATAAGTAATTCATTGAGGATTGGAACAGCATCAGGGTAAGAGGATAAAGTCAAGGTGAACCATGTATTTAAAGCTGTGTATTTATCGCTTGTTATTGATCACATTGGCTAAATCAGTCGAACGAAAGCCAAAATTACAAAACCAAAAAAGCAGGCCCAAACGGCAAAGACTAATCTGCTTCCTTACAAGTCAGCACTCAAGACAGCATGACACAGTGTGATAGAGCAGGGTAACCTTTCGAGAGGATTGGGCATCAATTTCTCGGTGCGCAAAGAAATGAAGAAATGAATAGAACCAAAAAAGCCTGGATTATTTGGGGGACCTTATCTGGCCCAGAGTTGATATTTCAAATTCTGTTTGCTCATAAGCTAAGTCTCTCATCCACGCTGAAATACCAACAGGCCGAATGGAACCTGACCTGCGGCCCAGCCAGGAGAACATATTGCCTGTGATTTCACCAGTAGATAACAGCTTGCTTCTGTCTCATCTGATGATATATAACTCATGCAAAGATGAGGCTGGGAAAAGCAGGGCACAGTGTCTCCAGGTGAAACCATGCAGATACGGCATTATTGTCTTTTGCTTAAGCAGAAATTTAGTTTGAGCCTTTGAAGTGGTGATCTTTCAGAAATAAATTAGTTCGGCCTTTGACTATGCACTCTATATTCAAGCAATAAAGAATTTCAGCCCGTCAGAATTAACCTTGTGCTCTCAATCAGACATATCTAAAAGTTTTTTTCGTATAAATCCTTTTTGCCTTAGAATATGATTTTCGATTAAGCTGGAGAAAAGATAATATTAAAGTATAAGGATATTACAATATTTATATAATATTACAAAATACATAGCTTTTTATATAAATGTACTTAATAGTCTTAAAAAACTGTAGTTGGGTAAACGACTTAAACTGGCATACAAAATGAACAGGGAACACATAACAGAACTCTTTAACCTGTTATATTTGGATGAGCTGAGGACTAAAAAAATTCTTAAATCAAATGTTTATTTCTCCTAAATGGCTGTTCCTTCAAATCCAATTCTGCTATAATACAATAGCACTCTAATTACCAAATGGGAATAGCTTTGAATAAAATTTACCTGGAAAAAAGTGTCACGGTACATTGTGAAGGGGGGAAAAGTCCTTAAAGGGGTATTAGTTATTTGTCCTCATTAAGAAAGGTTTCCCACAAAAAAATTAATAGTACTAAAAATTCTTAACTGTCCCAATTGCTGTTCATGGAGTCGGTTGCCTCATGGGAGGAAACAGGCTAATATCACATGCTACCCGTTTTATCTCAGTAACCTCCTGTTGGATGCAGTGGATACTTGGTGACAGAATGAATCATTGCTGAATGCACGTCAACAACAACACTCAGTCCACCTTTGTTATGTTACTAAGCTAATAGAATACTTTTGAACAGATAGAAAACAAAAATAACTTTATTCAACGATTCTACAACGGAACACCACAATAGCATTTTGGAAAAAAGTTGTTTAAAAGTTTGTTGTTGGAAAAAAAACACCATTGAAATTCGAAAAGGAGAAAAGCATGTAATACTCACAGCATTCTAGAAACTGCTTTAGCCGCTCAAAGACAGCATTGAGGAAGCCCTAGGGAAGCAGACAGAGATAGTAAATGAAACATCGGTATCAGGTGTGGTTAGCGACCACGGTGCTATTGCTGCTGACAACATCTAGGCTTTCTTGGGTCATGTTGAAGGCAGATTTGGCAGGAAGCCCCAGGCAATCTTAACTCAGGTTGGGGAAGGACAGGCTGTTTACGTGGTGTGTCGGAGGAGAGATTTAGAGAGTGCCTGTCGTGCCAGGATACAATCCTAGAACGGTCGTTAAATATATGGAACCAGTTTGATCAACACAGGGCACAAGTAACACTGAGTTGACAGATGGTAATTTCTGCACCACAAACAGTAAATTACAGCAGTAAATTTGCTCTTAACACTAAAACTTTGGAGTCAATAAACAATGGGCTAACTGACTGTCATTGTCGCAGTATAGCAAAGTGAAAATGCTACTGTGCGTATATTAATGTACAGTCCATATCTTTATGTCTAAAGGGTTAGTTTACCCCAAAATGAAAATTCTGTCATTAATTACTCATCCTCATGTTGATGAAATGAAATGATCCATGTCCAGATACTTAGTAAATGTAAATACTTTTGTGTTCTGGAAATGAACGAAGGCCTTACGAGTTTGGAACAAAATGAGGGTGAGTAATTAAAGGAGAAGTTCACTTTCAAAAAAACTTTTGCTGGGAATTTACTCACCACCATGTCATCCAAGATGTCCATGT
>JAUCNO010001851.1:13561916-13582210 GCA_032353835.1 Enteromius viviparus
CCTCTCCACCTGTAGCTGGTGTGTGGTGAGCGCACTGGCGCCGTTGTCCTGTGGCAGCCATCGAATCATCCAAGGGGATGCTGCACACTGGAGGTGGTTGAGGAGAGACCCCCCCCCCCCCCACACTTATATCCATTAGCAGTTTGGAAAATATCTCCTCCCTCTGATATCTCACTGGTGACTGAACACAGTGTGAAGTCCACTTCAGGCACCGGACTTCAGTCAAAGGCAGACTAAAGATGTTTTACGTTTGATAACGATAGAGTAGTGATGCACTGAGGATGAAGAGGATTGGGGAAAAAGTTGGATATTTTATGACATTGACGGTCTGGCTTTGAGCAGAAAAACATGACATTAAAGTCCAAGAGTCTCCAGAGAGACAAGACAGCTACAGCCCTACCGGGAGAACACTGTGTTTCTGTAGCTTGGCAGTTGATTGATAGCGGGAGACAGCAGCTCATTATATACATTTTCTTTTGAGTTGTCTTACCTCCAGAATGGATCAATAATGGTGCCATCATCATTTTCTTTACCGCAACTAATAAGCTCAAATTCAAAATGTCAGTGGCACAGGCTTCTAAGACGCAGTCGTCTTGACAGTCTAACAAATGGACTGCTGGATCAAGGGTTGAATATATAAACTTGAAATAAAAATAGGATCTTCTTTGAAGCAGAAAGGGAAGAAACGGGAATGTTAAATTCATATGAATACACTGTGAATATTTAAAATATCACCCAGCGCTACTATAGACATCCCTGTGTACTATATATAGACAGTATGTGTGTATATGAAGCAATCCTAACTGTCCTTTGAGACCAACAAATGCATTTTAAAGCTCAGCGTAACAGTTATTACATGAAATCTTTTCTGCATTGTACTGTCAACGTTACAAAACTTTCTTTATTGACTCATTGTTTCTTGCCAATTTCAGTTTTTTCTCAAAGACTCATTAAGGTTTAGGAAGGCTCACATCATTGTAATGTGAAAATTATCTCTGCTAAACCAACTCCCACAGATGCATTAAGAGATGAAGGCACCATATGGGCTTCCTGCAGAGGCTGGCTGCACTTCAGTGTGTGCTCTGTGCCGGCAAATTCTCCTCGCTTTCAGATTATGTTGTGACAAAACTTTCATTTAACCCATTTAAATACAACAAAATGAACAAATGAATCACTATTATTTTGCATGTGTCAACACAAAACGTTGTATTTCAAGGAGAGATATTCTAATGTTTAGTGCACAATTACCGCAGGACACATGTAATGCATTAAATATTCACATTGACCTGTTTTTCCCTCCCAAGCCCCATCTTCCACTGCAGAATCAGCACCTCATTTACGTGCAATAATTTATTTTCAATGTCAGAACTCCAACATCATAACCCTTTTGCTTGCAAACTACTCGATTTTCATAATTTTACCTGTCTTGCCTCCTAATGAGTTTGCATGGACGTGATTACAAAGTGTGTTAGCTATTTAAAAAGTGAACGCAAGAAAACATCAGCCCTGACTTTGAGATCACATCTAAATAAGCAGTAAGTAAATACTGTATATAAAAAACAAAACTGTTCTGCTATTATATATAAATGATGATAGATAATATTTTATTGTTTGAAATATTGCAGAACTTACCATGACTTCCATGTTGTTATGCGGCTCAACGAATCCATGCACAGTAAGCTTCCGAAGAACTGCAAGTAGAACAAACAAATAAACAACAACTGTTACATAATAAATGCCATATATCTGTCGACAAAACATATTTTAGTGCTGTACACAAAGTGTGTGTGTGTGTGTGTGTGTGTGTTAATATATATAAAGTATTTTAAATGAGACTGAAGAAAAAGCCTTAAAGGTATAGTTCACTCAAAAATAAATTACACACCTTCATAACGTTTCACACCTGTAAGGCCTTCGTTTATTACAAATTAAGATATTTTTGATGAAATCCGAGAGCTTTCTGAGCTTGCATAGACGGCAATGCAACTATCATGTTCAAGACCCAGAAATGTAGTTTGGACATTGTTAAAATAGTCCATTTGACATCAGTGGCACAACTGACTTCATGGAACAAATGACTTTGTTCTAATAAAGACTTCATTTGCCGGGTCAGAAAGCTCTCAGGTTTCTTTAACATGTTAAGTGGTAGTCACCTTTGTTTGGGTGCAACCACCTGCTTCTTCCGGTTAAACAAAAAATCGTTTAAAATACTAGCCTGGCTTCTGTGACTATTAAGCTCATAGGAACTTAGTCTGGCCAAGCTACCTTACTGCCCACCTTCTGTGAGGCGGGCATCAGATGCCTCTGTACACTACTGGACGAATCTACAACCAATTAGACCACTCATTCAGATGACGTATGCATAGCAGCGGAACCTGAAGCCTCCGTAACCTTCATTAAAGCAGTAGGAAAATGTCTTTACTTACTTTTGCTCCGTTTTCATGGAAATTTCTCAAAACAGCTGCAACAGCAGATTCGAACGATTGTTGCTGCTCCGTACACGCCATGTTTGAAATGGTTCTCAGACACAGAACTGCTGCGTCATCGCGTTACACCCTCAGTCGCCTCAGTCGTGTCGGGCTCGTTTCTAATTGGTTCCCTTTTTTTTGGGGAACTGAAATGCTCTAAACGGCAGCTTGGCCAGACAAACTTTGCTTGCGAAAAGAATGTCAACGGAAGTATGGGCGGGCCCAGGCTATTAAAATACATTAATGTTGATTGAATGAGTTTGTCTAACAAACACACAAGTAATTAAAATGAGCAAAATATTTTCCTGACTCTCTGTTCATGTTTGATTGCAGACAGCTTTAAGCTACTAAAGTTATTCAGCCGAGAGCAGTGAGTGCTTGCAACATTAACTCAACCAGTGTCTGTGCTTTTATATATAGCTACTTAAGTCTGTAATCTGCAGGCGTAGGCTGGGAAATTTTCTATGAAGCTATGAGTGTTTCAGCACTGACTGTATGTGTGTGTGTGTGTGTGTACCTTTCAAAGAGAGCAGAGTACGCTCCAGGGAGCTAAGAGCAGCCTGTTGGTCTCCTGCGTAGATCTGCTGTAGGAATGTGTCCGTGTGATGATTCCACAGAGAGCAAGCGAAACTATAGATGCTTGATGCCAGCTTGAAAAACAAACAAATAAACAGAAGCACAAAAACAGGGGCTAAATTAACATTTGGTGATAGTTTCTTAGGAGGCGTTCAGAGGTAAGATGCGATTTAACTATTTGGCAGATGTGCTTAAAGTCTTTGCAGCTTCAGTGCATCTTTGATTTGGTCCACCCACTATGCTAACTTCACTTTTAGCACCACAGACAGATAAGCTAGTCTCCAATGCTTCTACAGTGCATAAGTGATTTTCTCATGAAACTCACATTTTTCATATTGCTTGCACCCCTGGGCCTACTCAGCTCTTTGATGATTCCTGATGTACTTTTTGACATCTAAAGTCGGGAACTCCATGACCTGTGTATGCTTTTGAGAACCTGACTAGAACCTACTGTCTGACTAAATGGAGTTGCAGAAATAATAATGATATTTAAAGACTGATTTACAGTAAAAAATAAAAAATTGTATATGGTGCATATGGTTTGCAAAATGCTTTGCAAAAATTAAATTTTTTTCAGTTGACTTGAGTTTATGGTCACAGAATATGTTTTTCTGAGGTAAATGTGATATTATGTGACATTGCTTAAAAGCTGTTCTACTGACATCTTTGCACATTTCAAACACTGATGGAGCAATTTTATTAATGACAGGATCCAGATTTTGGTAAGTTGTACTCTCTTTTTACGTACATTTGAGTGATTATTCATATTTATTCCATGCTGCAATTAGTTTTAAAGCACAGGACACAACATTTATAGTCTGTAAAGTAATAAAGTCAAAATAAATTGATTCTTGGAATAAAAAAATAAAAAAAAACAATAGTTTTGTTAAAATATTGTTTACTCACCCAATATTTTTGCAAATATTTAATGGTGATTAATCGCATAATTATTATAAGTTAACTCACGATTAATCGCAACTTAATCCCACATTCTTTTCCAAACGTTTTAATACGTTTGAAGTTTTTAATACTCTAATCAACATGGGCATGGAAAAATATGGATGCTTTAGGCAAATTTAAAAAACATGTTTATTATTAGTAAAATCATACTCAACGAATTCTGAAGTTTCAAAGAACTTGTTCATGTCAGATTCCAGGTTCCCATTATTCTCTATCATTCGAACTGAGCAATTTACACAAGCCAGTTTACCTTTTCACAAGACAGGGCGGCTCCCTTCTTCTGAACATGCTGTACATGTTTTATTTGTTAATTACATTTGTTTACTGCATTTTGATGCAGCTTAATTCTAATTTTTTTTAAATTGATATATTTTACTGTTTCTGTTGTCAGATAATGGAATGAATATGAAATAGTGACTAAAACGTGACCCGTTAAGACTAAATAACCAGCTCTCCCTTTAAAGATGTTAATCTGTAAAAAAAATCTTGATTTTTAATCAAGCTATTGTCTGATAAAATCAAATAGGCTACACACATAAGATAAAGACAATTATGTGATTTCAGTAAAACAATTCTGTCAGCAGCACTGTACGGGGACACACTGTTTACACTCTGATCTGAATCTAAACAACATATTACGTGTTGCATACGTTGTTTACATGCGTGATACTGCGGAGGAGACTTACAGCTCTGAGCCTTGATTGTGTAAGGATCCTTGGTGTCTATGGAGGATCAGAGAGCTCTCAGAATGATCAAAAATATCTCAACTTGTGTTCTGAAGATGAACGAGGATCTTACGCGTGAGTCATTAATGACAGAATTTACATTTTTTGGCTGAACTATTCCTTTAAATAGTGGTAATTGGTCTTTAAACTGAAGTGTTCCCATATAATCTCATAAGTAAGATACTTCCATGTGCATGTATTTATTTATTTGGTAAAAAGCCATAACCATCTATAAACCTGAAGGGGTATATTTTGCGATAACAAACAGATGACAGCAATATTTACACAGCGGGAGCCAGATATTTTTTAAAGGGCAGTGATTCTTTTACAGCTTCATTTATCAAAAGGCATTACAGCATCAGCATAAATCTTGATAATGGGGACAGCAAAACTAGAAAAATCTCTGGGAATTAATGCAAACTGGCCAACCAAACAAGCTAGAGTATGAAGAAATCGGTGATTCAGTTCACATTACAAAATCATCGTGCACTCCGAAAAGAAAAAAACTTTTCATCATAGCTCGAGGACACCGAGACGTCAGCAGTAATATCTTCCACGGTTCATTTAAAGATATTCTCAAAACACCAGGGAGCACGCAAGCACGTCATCAAAGACTGCGGCACGTAGAGCTTTTCTTGAAGAGCACTTCAGAGGAACTGTCTGACAAGAACAAAAACTCGTTCTGTTTTGCATAGCAGATGAAGATAGATTAGCATTAATTACATATATGAGCTGCATAATAAATGACTTTTCATAATGATAAATGGCATTTTCAGGGGAAGAAATAACACAATAATGACTACTTGAAAGACACTACAATTATCTTACAATCAAGAGTAAAGCACAATTCACTGAGGCAGCTGTTACTGAGAAATTAACTTAAAATGCACTGCATGGAGAAAAGCATCATATTCTACTCGCATATTACAGAAGGTGTGTGTCACACTGAGGTTGTAAAGAAAGCAATTTGCAGTCCATACCGGGAACAGACACGCATCTGCACTGACTGGGGCTTGGCCTTCTTGTCACTATGGTAACGTGCCTGGCTGAATGCCCATGAGAGGCGCACGAAAAGTGAAAATTTATGACCTGTTTCTGGACATCTTAGAGAAAGTCGGAATAGAAAAAAAAAGAGAGAGAGAGAGAGAGAGAGAGAGAGAGAGAGAGAAAGAACACTGTAAAGTGTTATATGCATTAAAGGGTGTGAAAAAAGGGTATGGCACTTTACACAAAGAGGGCGAAAAAATGGGTGTGAAAATATTTTTTCTCTTTTCAACAAATGTTAGTGAAAAGAGGTGCTTAAACCTCAGGATGACAAACCGGAGGTATGAAAACCTCTTAAAAGTCTGTAAGCCTGATTGGTGTGACACGGTCTTGTTAAACATTCAATGAATAAGTTCAGAATGTATATACAATGGTGTCAAAAGTAGCATGGCTGCAAATGTATCCAACATTAAGCTGTCGCCTAATACCTAGTTATTTCAGTACTAGGATTATTTTTTACTAATCAAAAATAAAAGAAATTAAAAATACACCGTAAGGTTAACATTTTATTCTATATATAAACGTACATGACAAAATATTTAAAGAAATCTGTCATCATTTACTTACCCCCATGTCTTTCAAAATATATGAATTTGTCCCCTGTGAGTCTGAATATTGAAAAACATCACTTTAACTAGAGCCTTTTATAGATTTTTTTTAATTAATACTTTTATTCCACAACAAAGCATTAAACTAATCAAATCATTAAACTGGCAGTATTTGTTAAAAAGGCATTTGTTATGTTTCTGAAATCCTTTCAAACTTTTTAATTCTCAAAAAAACAAACTTATTTTTAACATTGATAATAAAAAGTAATGTTTCATGAGCAGCAAATCAGAATGATTTCTGAAGGATGATGTGACACTTAAGACTGGAGTAATAATGCTTAAAAATCCTGCTGTGACATCACAGAAATAAATTACATTTTAAAATACAAGAAAACGGTTATTATACAAAATTACTGTTTTACTGCAAATCAGACTTCTTTAATTTAAAAAATAAATGTCTACAGTGTTTTAAAGATAAGTTTTAGTATAGAAGAACCAAAAAGTAGAGTAATTAAGCGATGGTTAACTTTAGCCTGCATTTCTACACATTACATCAGAACTCAAAGGTGTTGCATTACTGTTTATACTGCCGTTTCTGTAGGTTTCCACACACAAGATCACAAAGCAGCAGCAATATCCATATTTATTGAATTATATTTCGCATAAAAACAACATCTGTATTCGTATCACACACCTTCTTACAAGCAATCATTAATGACTCGCGATTGAGGTCACAGAATGGTTTCTTCTGTCAAATCATATTCAACAGGATCATATTAATCTGTTGTCAGTGATGGTGTAAGACAGGAGACTGTGATCACAGTACACTGTATTTCCCTAGACATTCTTACGTCTTGCACATGTGCCACATCATTTACACCACTGCAATAGCCACAGGGGTGCAGAAGGCACAAACACACACCTGACCTGTCGCCACAGGCAGGGCATCTAGTGAACTGAAGGCTGGGGAATGCAGGAATAAGAATGTGTCAGCATTGGATAGGACAATAACACAAAGCATGTCTATATATTGAAAAGTGACCTGGGGAATTCTATACATCACAAATTCCCATTTGGGTTTGCACACTGCATTGCAGACAACTGCATTTATTGAAGGGCATTGTCTAAAGTCAGAATCTCCTCAAAAAAAATTATAAAATAAATGTAAAAAATAATAAAATAATAAACTAAATGTATAAATAATACTTTTAGATAAAAAAAAAATTATATATACATATATATTTTTTATTTATTTTTATTTTATTTTTTTCTTCTTTTTTTTGGCCAAAGCAGGAATAAATTACATTTGAAATATATTTAAATAAAAAACTTATTTTAAATTGCAATAATATTTCACGATACTGTTTTTATTTTTCATCCAAATTAGTGTGGCCTTTAAAAAAAAAATCTGACACTACAGCATTTAGGTATCCTAAAACTTTCCCTAAACTAAAAATAATTTAATTCAGTTTAAATCAATCACGAGAAGAATTATTAAGAATTATTATTCCTTTAAAATAAATAAACTAATATTTACAGATTTTCTATCTAAACCTCGCATTTAACTGCAACATCATAGAAAAAGAAAATCTCCAAGAGCCTCCTCATTTAAGACACCATCGCACACCGCTGATTTATTATCCTTGCTTTAAAAACAGCTTTTTCAGGAGCAACAAAAGCCCAGAGTTCTTCTACCTCAATCAGCAGACTGCCATTTGATATACTGCAAATGTTCTTGTTCTGAAAGACGTCAACATCCTCATTTTACAGATGAAAGACCATCTGTACAATATGCAAGAGGTGTCCAATTTGTGCATCTGCAAAGACGCCACTTTCGGCACAATTAGTATTGAAATTTTGATCTCCACTGCAAATGCTGTTTACATTTGCCAAAAGGCTGAAAACAGTTATTTGCCATTTGTAGTGCAAATGTAGCAACTGTTAGAAAGACCAGGTGGCAAATGATAGTTATCATGAGAGCAAATGATGTGTAACAGTGACAGTGAAACACATTTGAAAAAAACCCTCTCCAACAGCATTAGGGTTTTTGTTGTTATTTGTGCATTTATGTGGTATGACACGGACTTGCTAACACAGCCTAGTAGCAACAGGTGAAATGATCAGCAATTACCAAATGCCAGAACGAAAATACAGCAGTAATAACCACTCAAGAGTGCACATATTTAAATTATGTTCAGTAATAGAAGCATATCAATCACTTAAGAAATGTATAGTAATTGCAAAATAGAGTTCTTATTCTTATAACCTTAAGATATAACAAATGTCAAAATGAATTCTGCATAATCCAATCATTACTGAGCACATTGAAGACGTGGCACAAAACATGACCATTAACAGGAGCAGCAGCTTATGTAATGCTACAGGTCAAATGGAGAGGTCAGTACAAACTAATTATTTCCTTCTGCTCCAACTAATCGGGCACAGTAAAATAAGTTAAAAACTAAACGAAACCTATCGGTAGAAACTTGAACATTTCACCTTTACTATGAATTTATAGTCAAGCAATGAATTCGCAGCATTTTTTTCCCAACAAATGTGTGTGGCTGACATCAACTTCTGCGTCAACTTCCGAAAACCGACAGAGAAAATAATCAGAATTGAAGATGAGCTGTGAGGATGAGGAGCTCTTTCGGTGCAGGCTGCCCTCACCCAAAATTGAGGTCAGGGAAAGTTTTTAAAATGTCGGTCTAACTTGAATGGTGTAAATGTTCACGCTTGACAGTGTCCTGCTCCTGCTGCCATGATGATTAGCCTTCATATCATTAGACTGAATATGCACTTGATATTATATCATTTGTTTTGGGTGATCCAAAGTGGGCGGTGCCTAATGCAGTTCCAAATGCAGAAAAAAAAACTATCACAGATTAATATAAAATTAGGGCTGTCAAAAATAACGCATTAACGACGTTAATTATTTTTTGCCGTTAATTATGTCAATTTATTTAACACAGCATTTCACACATGCACAGTGTGACAAATTATTTGTCAGGAAAGTGGGACAACAATTACCTTGGAGTAACTGCACATTGCATCAGTGCCACATGGGAACTTAAAAGGAGCGTAATTTTGTTCCACGCAAGTGGGACATCGAGGGCAAAACGATTACCATTGGGACTGACGCCGGTTTCACACTAGGGGTGGGACAAGACAGGTAACTCACGATTCAATTCAGTGGCGATATGTGGCCCACGATAATGATAATATCACGATTCACGATATCTACGATATTCAATATATTGGAAGAAATTTCATCAACGGTATATAACTATATATATGAGACTGAAAAAGAAAAATAAGGAATTAGGAAATCTTATGCATTTATTTATGCCAACATTTCCAACATTGTGCAGAGAAATATGCATTTGCATAATAACTCACTGCCTCCTGGTCTTAAATGTACTGCTAGACAGATGTGCATGAACATTAAAAAACATGCAGTCGTGATTGTCGGCTGACTTGGTTTGCCCTCATTATCACCTGAGAGTAGTTCACCGTGATAGCGAACGAGGTGCACTTGCAGATTCGTAGTGTTGCCGTTATATTTTATCTTTGCAAAGCAGTTCTTGCAGATTGCATAGTCTTTATTCAGTGCCTTTCCGTCGACTGTCTCGTAAAACCCAAAGTGTCTCAACACTTTAGAGTGGAAACTTGTCGGGTGGGTCTTTGATTTATCATTTTCCGCCATTCTCTGCACTTCTTCTCCGTTGTTGTTAGTTAACTTGCATCCTTCACCGGCCACTGTTTGCGGCACTTTACCCCTATTTACTCAAACAGCTCCCCAGCGCCACAGAATAGTAGATATTGGGTAGTGACTGTGACACTGACAACGGGTAAATTAATCATTTTTTTGTTGTACTAAAATATCGATATTAGCCGTTAGTGTATTGATTATTTATTGCGACAGAGGGCATAACAATATATTGCAATATCGTTTTTTTTTCCACCCCTATTTTACACTGCACGCATCTGCAGGGCGTGAGTGGCGCGTATGCAGAGTAGAAGCAGCACGCCCGCCGATTTTGCTTTTATACTGGCAGCGTTTGTCGCATGCAGCGGTGGCTTGTACTGCAGTAGGATACAGTCAAGCATCTTATTTCTGTTGTATTTTCCAGTGTTCTTTTAAGAACACAATGTGCTTTGATTTATGCCATTGCCAGCATACTTTGTTTATGTGACTGCCTTATTATAGTTTACACAAACTTGAGCAAAGTTTTCAATATGTGTATATAAAAAAATAGCACAGCCTGTAAGGAAAAACGATGTCTGACGCTTCTCACATTTGGTATAAGAAATATTATATTTTGGCATGCAACAGAATGCTTTGCATGCAGATGCTAGATTGAATAGGCTAAGCTTTGAGATCCAAGACAAAATTTGGAAAGAATTCCAACAATAAAGTGTATTTGGATTGAATAATTGAATTGAAAAACTACTCCTAAAGCTAACAAATGCCTCTAGTTTTATTAATTTAACAGACCTTTTTGAAGTTTGGCCAAAAACTTTAAAACATAAAAACATGTAAATTATGTGTTTTTGTGCATTTTATTTTTTTGTGAATGCTTTGGGTCAAGGCTAAAGGTAAAAGATTGTTATTGCAAAGACAAAGGCTGTGTTAATAAACAGACATAATATGAAAATTATGCATTTGTGTTCTGTTATTTATCTTTTGGTATGCTTTTCAGAAAAAAAAGGGTTAGGATTGAGGTGTAGTTGCAAATTGTGATTAATCCCAATAAATCCACTGAAAATTCTGATTAATTTGATTAAAAATGTAATCACTTGACAGCCCTATTATAAATATATTTAAAATATTGGTGATGGAAGAACTTGCATATACATTAAAGATGAAAAAACAATGCTTTCGGAATGGACTGGGAAAAATGGTTTAAAATGAAGAATATAAGTTCTTAAAAAAAAAAAAAAAAAGAGTGAAAAACTGAAGTTGAATAAAAAAAAAACTCAAACCAAACCAACAGTCTTGTCAAGACAAAAACAAACAAAAGAAAAAACAAAACAGTCCTGTCAAGTCAAGACAAATCTAAACAAAAGTCTTGTCATAACGAAACCAAACCAAAAATCAAAGACCTCAAAGTCAAGAAAAGACCTTGTCAAGACAAAACTAAACTAAACAAAAGCAAATTTCAAACGAAACAAAAGCAAGGCATACAGCATGGTCCTGTTAGACACTGTCTGACTGGAAAGTGCAGCATTCTCCAATGAACAGCCATTCCAAAGTTTTCCAATGAAAATCATTTTGTAAACCGCACAATACTACTAATATGACTATATAATATAGTAGATGTGCTGGTATTAGAATGCCAATGGATGCTTTTCTGAAGGTATTATAGACATCCTTACCTGAGATGGCTGTTTAATACCAGCTGTAAACAGGGCCCAGGTTATATGAAGTGCCTGATAAAGCCGAACAACACTTTTGGCCTCTGCACGTCAATGCTTTTTTGACATGAAATACTAAAAGCGTGGCTGTTACAGCAGTCATTACAGCGCGCATCCCAGCTTCACAGTGCTCAAGGTTGGTCCAATTTCTCCCATTGATGACGATTTATTTCATCTATTCTTCACGTAGGTTGTGAATTCGCTCTAGCACTCAATAAACGTGGACTAATTTACAACACAAGACAGAAAAAATACTAGCAAAATGCCTCGAAAAGAAGCTGAGGCACACGCCATTTTTCAAAATCCTCTTTGAGCTACGCTGATCTTTACAGCAAAGAGGCAGATTTCACTTTTTAAAGTTTATTAGCAAATAAATCCTCGAAGTGACTCAAAACTACCTGAAACAAATTGCTGCCACTGATGCGATGAGCAAAGCCAATCCATCATCTTTATATCCAAGTAGACTTCATTTTATTTGGAACACAGTCTATTTGAAAAAACACTTTCATACAAAGACAGGTGGGGAAATTTGTGCTAATTTCTCACAACACACAGCGGCTCATATCACTGTTTAACAGAAGACGGTTGTTCTGTGCTGTTTCATTAGCTAGAAGAAAGATTACAAGCAACTTCGCTCCCAAGTTGCTAAATACTGAGGAATACAGCATGCAGCTGCGGTTTACATACAATCCCCACCTCCAGATGAAGATTGTCACACGTGCACACAATTAAAAATGCCTATGGCAGGTGTTCGCTGCCTAGCCTAAATCAGAAATATCAGTTGTGGAGCTTTGAGGTGTATTGGGCCTCTAGACTTGGGAGTTATCAACAGCAAAGCACCTGGCATGTCTCATTACAATACAACCACTGGAGAATTTTACTGAGCTCCAGGAGCCTCCAAAAGCAAGTGAACGCTTGTTGAATACTGAATATGACGCTGACGGGTTCAGAACCCACAACGTGTATGCATAATCTCTCTGGGCTCGACTGTGACATATCTCTTACCAGATGAGAAGCGTAATGAAAACATGCCACATAACTGTACCTGCGAACTACTTTTAAACACTCGCTCACTTTTAAAGGACTAAAAGGACAAAAGCAAAAACTCAATAGTTTTTCACTCAAATGCAAAACGGTCAGAAATGTATGCAATGTTTTGTAATATGAATTTTCATATTAAATGTATGTGTTGTTTGTTGTAAATGAAATTTTACTATATTTGTAGCAATTACTCAACTATTTAAAATCACTCAGAATACAAGTTTTATATTTATATTTTATATTTAGTACATATCCTGTGGTATCTGGCAACAAGACCCCAAATAAAAACTTGCAAGTTGTGAGGTGGGACCTCCATGGATTGGATTTGAGATCCAACTTTGATGACCAAGGTAGAACCATGAACTCTTTGTCATGTCCCTCAAAGCATTCCGAAGCATTGTAGCTGGTTGAAGTGAAAAAGACCACTGAGTGCAAGAAATACCACTGCAATAAAGTAGTTTATTTGGTGTGCAACAATCTTTAGGAAAGTGGTATATGCACATGAATGCCAGGACCTAAGGTTCCCCAAGCAGAACATAGCCCAGAGCATAACACTGCTTCAATCTGCCAGCCTGCCTTCTTCCCATTCACCGCAAACCCTGATGGACTATGTGTTCTAACACCTTTCTGTCATTGCCAGCTTCAGGTTTTTCAGCAATTCGAGCCTCCCTTCTGTTTGACCCGAGCAGACGAGCTATCCTTTGCTCCCCACGTGCATCAGTGAGCCTTGGGCCACCTGACCCCGCTTCACTGGCTGTTCTTCCTTGCACCACGTTTCAGGTACTAACCACTGCATACCGGAACCCCTACCCATCACTATTTCTCCCATTTTTCCTGCTTTCAACAAATGAAATCCAATACCTGTGGCTATTTAGAGTGTTTAGTTGTTGTCTAATATTTAACCCTCTTGACAGGTGCCACTGTAATGATATAATCAATTATTCACTTCGTCTGTCAGTAGATTTAATGTTGTGGCTGTTCAGTTTATTGCAGACTAATAAAAACAGGTCATGGTAAAGATTAAGTTTTTCCCATGGTAACACTGTATACAAAGCAGCGTTCTAGCACTGCATTTATATCTAAACATTGTCACGATATTCAAATAAAATAGTTCTCCTCATAGTCTTGCATTGTTCACAAATAATCTGTACATAAATCAGTTCAACCATTTGAGACCATAACAGAACCACTCATGCAACATACATACTGATCACCAACACTCACAGAAGAGAAGATCCCATGTGACAAACACCTGGATGAGAGGAGCTTGTGTGTGCGTCACACCTTTAGATGCATCACGTCATGAATTCAAAATGAACTTGTGGCGCATTCATAAATGGCACACGCTGTGCAGCTCTACTGATATCCTGAAGCGCACTTCTGCTTTGAATTAGTGAGTCACGGATTTCCTCTCCCAAAACCTCAAGGCTAATGTGACGCCGGCGGTGAGCCTTATGCCAACACAATAAAATCAGATCTGTTTATGACTATGGCTGATGACTATAGTTGACCCATATGGACACTCAATTCAGTCTTGTTAGCCTGCCCACACCCACTACTCATTAACTCAGTTTTATTACAGTGAGCATGGACAGTGCTTTATGAGCCTATATGAAAAGTAACGTGTCCTCTGGAGGTCTTTTATATCTTTTAAAGGGAAAAAGTTAAACAAAAAATAAAAATTTGGTCAACAATGTTATTTCAAACCTGTATTTACTTGTTTTTGTGGAACATAGTCGATATTTTGTTGAAAATCACGCCAAATGAAAAGTGACTTTTTAAAAATATTTACATGTTTTGGGTGAAATAAGCAAACAGCTATATAATTATGTATTATTGCTGCAAAGCATTTTGTATTCATTTTATTCTTTTCAAACTGAGAAACATGCTTGTAAAAATCATTATTTAATTATTATTTGCCGTTTAGCGTTTCAAGCTAGTGTTTTTTGTCTCACGTACCTCCAAAACCACATCAACAACACATATTTATCAACACTGAATCACTTATTCTGGATGTTATTCATCATTATCATAATAACCCAATTAATATTACCATAATTGACTTTAACAGACTTCCCATGTATTTTTTCCTTTAATAAGACGCATGAGATTCAGGAGGAACTCATGCACAAATATGCTTAAGACTTAATTGGCTCTCCTTTAAAAACATCATCAGTAAGTCTTGATTTATGTTTTGCAGGTTTAACAAAGTAAAAAGTGAAATTGTTTTCAGGTTGGAAATCACTGTTCTAAGGAGGCTCTTCACAGTGTGATGTTAAGAAAAGAGTTTTTAAAGGTTAAATGAATATCATTTCTTAGGGGAGAAGAAAGGATCTGCATTAACATGAAGAAATGCCGGTGATAAATCACTTGTCAAAATTACGAGTCTTGCTACAACATGGGAAGGTACAGGTGTCTTATCTCCGCAGTTCCAGCGGCTAAACAGAACGTAAGTGAAATGTAGAGGAGAGGGAAATGTGATGCAGCTCCAAGTCAAAACATCTGCTGATATTTTACAAAGGAGAGCTCATACATCTCCCGGGATGCTCGTGAATTGGGACAGAGCGGGTGTGTGCGCGTGTGTGCAGCTGAACAGTGCCTCCTAGAGGGGTTGAAAAAAATGATGAATGATGGCCCACGTCAAAGAAAGCTGCTCTCTGAGATGCTCTCTAATCGAAAAGGATTGAAATAAAGGTCCATGGCCCAGCAAATTAAAAAAAATAATTATGATAAATAAATATACTCATGTACTGTAGGTATGCATTCTTACACACATGCCATATTATTGTATTTAACGTAAAGATATTTAGCGATTATTTGAATGCATACAATAGTGATGCACACATATTTTGCACCCAATAAAATTTCAGCAGAAGCAGCTATTTTATACAAGCGTCATAAATATGCAGGTGACAGGTAAACATATGTGGGCCTTGTACCAGATTTGCAACATTTGAGTTAATGCCCCATTGCATGATACATCGTTTCAACATTGTCATCGAGATGTACGCATGCACTTTAGTCACATTGCGGCAGTCATGATGCAGGGCAAATTTTTTTTTAAATTGTGTGTGTCTGATTTAAAAATGTACTTTCTATATTTCTAAACTTTCTGTTCACGGATCTATATTTGTAGTTTTTAAAGAGCCCTTAATTATGAGTTAATTACTTTATATTAGACAAAGCACAGGTTGCTTCACCTACTTCATGCATGCAGTCTCTGCGTGCGCATGACACAATGAGCGCGGGGGAGAAAAGTGCCGAAATGGAAGATTTGGTCAAAAAAAGAAACACAACGTTGGTCATATAGAAGTATTTTGGATAGGGATGCACGATCATCATCGATATGCACAATATGTATTGCGCATCTTATCAGTAAAGCCTGTAATCAGCGGTAAATTTCATCAGGTGCGTGGTCTTACATTGAGCCCCATTCACTAGGCAGAGCCATTGTTCACTGAAGAGCTGCGCAAAATCGCGCTGAATAAGAATCCGAATTTGCACAAGTCACCAGGGAACAACGGCTCTGCGTAGTAAATGTGGCTCAATGTAAGATCACGCACCTGATGGATTTTACCGCTGATTACAGGCTTTACTGACAAGATGCGCAATACATATCGTGCGATGATTATCATGCAGCCCTAATTTTGGATACAAAAAGGATGATGCAGATGAACACCTGATGAACGTAAATAAATTTGTAGACGTCGCAATATATAATCGCAGGAATAAATATATCGCAATGTAATTTTTTCCCATAAACTTGCAGCCCTACTTGCCATATTAATTTCTTATCACAATTATAGTGACCAAAATTATTATGGTCATATCATCACGGTGCTGGAAATGTGCAAAAAGGACTGACACATAAATTGTTTCACTAAGTATCATATTTAAAATTAACATAACATTATTTTTGGTTTGTAAACACTACAACATTACCAATGATGTCTGGATTTTAAGTGACAAAGTGACAAGTTTATCAAATGAAATGTTCAAATAAAGCTTCGAAAAAGTTGGCAAACCTCTAACTATAAAATATAGAAAATAAAAGTTTTACATAAAAATGATAATTAATAAATGATTCGGTGTCATCCGCTTCAGAAATTTCTGATTGATGACCAATGAGTGGTTGAGCATAAAATAAAACAGTTGAGGGTAAAGGGGCTCTACTCACATCCTGAAAGAGTCTCCTGTCAGTGGCGAGGCGTTTGGAGGCCAGAGTCTTGGTGACGTGGTAGAAGGTGAGCAGAGCTCTGTGCTGCTGAAGGCTGTCCTGAACTTTCACAGACTCCAGCAGAATAGGGATCAGTTCGGGCCACTGCCGAGGACAGTCCAGGCGTGCCACTTTAGCGATCAGCACTGCTATCTGCGTGGCGATCTGCAATTTAAAAGCTACATTTCAAGGACAAATCCAGCAGCAGATTTCACAGCTGGCCGTGCATGCATCAATGAAATGAATGACTGCTGAAGTTACAGTCATCACTTCCTGTGGGCGTTTAGCCCTTTCAAACACCTCTTAAATGGTTATGAGATTTTAATTAACCATTTTAATTAAATTAATTCATCCAATATGCATAAACGCAGAAGTGTTACCACCGTTAAAGCAGCAATTACAGCAATTAAATCTCTTTGACATTGTGGCTGTAATGAAGGAGACTTATAATTTAGCATATTTTGCTTTTTACACCATTTTTACATGTAACCAGATATTCAATACTGAGGGAGACAGAACTACGATATTCATCACCCGCTAATAATTTCACTGGAAAAACTCTGCATGTATATGTATGTGACAAATGTTTTCATGTGCGTGTTTTGTTTGGCTCAGTTTTTTGGCAGTAATCTGTTCTGATTATCTAACACTCAATGCAAATTACACAGCACTGTTCTAACTAAAATTACAATTGCAAATTAGACCAAAGTTCAAAAATATTCCATTCAAGTGATCCGTTTTGTAATAATATGAATAATTAGTGCTACATTCTGTACATCTCCAAATATATTTTCTCATTTACATTGACGCTTTTAACACGCACTTTGATTCAAAGCGACTTCCAGCGCATTTAATGTATGCAATTCACTCTTTTGTGCGTTTCCGGAGAAATAAACTTGCAATGACCTTGGTTTTGCCACCAGTGTACTCTTCCAGTTAAGCCCCTAAATAAACACATATTTACAATATATTAATATTATTGCAATTTTTGCAAAACCCTTCACTATTTATTCCTGTAATTTATTTTTCCAGTCCTGCAGTCCTGCATCCAATATGGAAATAATAGTGCAGTGTTTGTGTACTACATCTACTTCATTCACTAATGTATGCAAGTCTCTAGCTATTTGTGCAGTGTCAGCCCCCGGTCTATAATAAGAAAGCCCATTTGAGCCTACAATTAATATTCATGTAACTGTGACGTTACTCCACAACAAGAATTGAGTACAGTCATTAGCAAATAATAAACCAATAGTGTGTAATACTTACCAAATACTGTACAGAACACAGAAACAAATGCATTGAAAAATGCAGTCACAAATGAGAAAAATATTATGATAAATGGATATTCAAAAGTAATGCTTTTTTGTTTTTAAATTGCCAATTTAATTGCTTGTGTTATTGTCCACAGTCCCTCAAAATCAACATCTTCCCATAATAAAAGTGTTGCATTCTACTTAACTTAAGCTTATCGATTACTACCACAGTTAAAACTGTATCTAAAAATTAAACATCTGTTATTATAAGAGCAACAGATGTATTCATGCATGGATTCAAATCCATGGATTTCACACCTCTTTATTATAATGGATTTCCTTAGAATGTTTTAGACTTTATTCAAACTCAAGGGTCAAATTAATGCACTGTATAAAACTGCCCCCCCCACCCAAAAATCAATGTCTCCAGGATTGCTCGACAACACGTTACAGCACACACTTTAAGTGCTTTTCGACTCCAGTCCCATTGATCTTTCACTAAAATCACAGATCAGAGTCTTACCCACTAAACAGAGAAGTTTAATGGTACTCAATCATGCCTGATAGTTCATTTTATTGGATGATTGATCATAAACAGGACGGGAAGAGCATATGGTCAGGGAATGAACTGCATTTCTCTTCGTGTGGCAAGTGTGCGTGTGTGGGTGTATAACTGTATGTGCACACTAACCTGGTTGACTGGCTCGTTAAAATTTGTGATGAGACCAGCGCGGAGAGTTGACTTCTCTTCTTCTGAGAGAGCACTTGAGAAGAAAGAGAGAGACAGAAAGAGACTTTCAATGTTTCTAAAAGTATTTTGTCACTCAGGCCACTTTTAAAAATGTATCGCATTAGGAAAAATAAATATCAATGCAAGTGACATGTATTTTTCATAAGCACATTTTTCAAGCAAAATGTTAAGATAAAATTTTTTTTTAGCAAAGGCCTTTATAATTTTACTAAAGATTTCCATTTAAAATAAATTACATTTGCACAACATTTTCAACACTGATAATAACTAAATGAAATTACATTTTGAAATATAAAACATTTTAAAATTTAACTGGAATATCTCATATATTAAAGTTTACAATATTTTTGGTTAAAAAAAAAATTGCCTTTGAGTGCATAAGACTTCTTTACATTTTTCTAAATTAAAAAATAAAACCTTACAGACCCTCAAGCTTTTGAACCGAAGTATTAAAAACTCTTCTATTTTCTCAGTTTTCATGTAAAATTCTGTACATGATCTACATCATATCGCCTGAGGCTCTGTTAAAACACCAAAAAAAGAATGCACACTGTCCACAGACGTTAGCCAGTCATTGAAAGTCGTCTGACAACAGCATAAAATGTGAGATTATTCAGAGTTTTGAAGGTTTGAGAAAACTTTTATGAAATTTATTGTTTTTGCAATTCCATCTCTTGCTGCGAGTGAAGCAAAAATAGCATATAACAATCTTTAAATATCATTTCAATAAAATCAATACCCGTTTTAGTTTCACATTCAACAATGAAATGCCAGCTTGATTAAATGTCGGTTAAAATTAATGAAACAACTAGAGGACATGATGAACTCTACTATTTTCAACTAAAATTGAATTTTTGATGAATTTTTTCATGTAAAATTCTGTGCAGTGACAATGGCATTAAAACACAAGTACAGATTGTTCTGAGCTGGCTGAGAGACAAATCACACACTTTTAACCTAGTACACAACTGAGCACTTTTGTTCAGCAGAGCCAAAATCTCCAGCGGGTCACTGACTAATCAGAATTTGACTGAAGAGTTTCTGTGAATTACAGCAGGGCAACAGCCTCAAATTAATTACGCGTTCACTGGAGGCCACAGGTGACAGAAACACTAAAGTAAGAGTCTCTCTAAATCGGCTGGTCTGTCACCTATGAGGGCTGGAGGACAAAACCACAGAACAACCAGACAGACAGTTTTTTTTAAAGGGGTCATAGGGTGGTACATGCACTTTTTCAAGCTGTTTGGACTGAAATGTGTGTTGGGAGTGTGTGTACACAACCATCCTACAATGA
>JAUCNO010001851.1:13582310-13597649 GCA_032353835.1 Enteromius viviparus
TTCTCATTTAAAATAATGTTGTCAGTTAACCGGTTAATAATCGGTTAACGTGCGTCGGTTGTCGGTTATGAGAAATAGAAATGAGAAATGAGCATCCCTAGTTTTAAATGCATATAAATATTGTTTTTTACAATATTTATTCAAAATGAAAATACACACTGTCTTTACGATAACATTCGCATAAGTAATTTAATTAAATTACATTTTTATTTTATGTTTTTTGTAATTGTATTAAGTAGTTATAATTAATACAATTATAAATTAATTAAATGATTTATAATTAATTTAAATGTTTTTCTATTATATATTTTTTTGAAGAACTATTTTAAAAATATTTACACATGTAATAAAATTACTTATAATTACTTTTGCAAATCATTGTAGAAAATGAAACATTACATATAAATGTATTTATGTATAATGCACTATATATATATATATATATATATATATATATATAAACATGATATAATATTATTTAAATTATTTCTTTGTTGTTTCATTATTTAAATATGTACGATATGTCTCTTTAGGATGAGGAAGACCGTGATTCTGATGAAGGTCCCTTTACCTGTTCACACACAGAAGACAGAGGCAAGCTGGAGTTTGCGTCTATGTTTGACACTCTTCATGCTCAGCCAGCGTCCTCGGGTCTGCAGGATGATCTGGACGCGGTCCACAGGAACCTCACGAGAGCCTGGGCTCTAGGCGTGTCTCTGAGCTCGGTCCAGCAGAGAAAGCGTCTCCTCAGATACACCGTCCTCTGCGTCTCTCGCCTCCTGAGCCTCCTCCGGGTCAGAGACGGATGGGTCACTCACGCCCTTCACACCCTCAGGACGCTTCTGTCCTTCCTCCCGTGGGACGCCGGATGCACAGCTGGTCGAGGCTGTCTGGGGATCGTCGTAGAGTTCACTAGATGTTTCGTGGAAATGTTTCTCCCACCTTCCTCGTCCGATTTAACCCTTTCCTCTCAGAACTTCAGCGCAGCGCTCGACGTTCTTCAGAGAGTGTCTCAGAGCATCGATCGAACATACAGCCTCCCGCAGAGAGCAGGGCATCATGGGAAAGACGACCAGCTGACATATTCCTCTGACATATTTTCGGTCCCACTGTTACAAGACGATGTTGATTCTGACGCCGAGACAGGAGCTCAAACAGCACCTTCTAATAGGTATTTTTGTTATACTCGAGGATAAGTTTTTCCTAACTAGTGCTGCTCATAGTAAGTGTAAGTGATGTGATCAAATCCCTGTTAAACTGCAGCATCAGATATCATATGATAGCAACTACCCAGAACACCCTAGCAACTTAATAGCAACATACTAAAACAACAAAATAATTTTTTGTTTGTTTTTTGTTTTGAATCAAATTTACTATTTTTTAAATAAATGTAGAGATATTTTTATACATTTGCATTAATTAATTAGTATTTATGTAAAAAGAAAACAGATTAAAGAATATGGCATGCTAGTGTTAAAGACCTTTATTTTGCTTTTGTTAATCTTATAATAAAATAAAAATAAGTAATTAATAAAGAATAAATCAAATAAAGAAAAAGATTAGAGAAGGTAGTGTTGTTATTATTATTATTATTATTATTATTAGAGAGTGCTAGAGCATTTATTTTTGTATTTTAATTTATTTATTTAAATTTAGTTTCATTTTATTTTGGGGGTAAAAATTTATTTAAAATTATTGATTCATTTAAATGTATTGATTTCCTCTTGTTTATTCCTATTTTTTTTATTTTATTTCTTTACATTTATTCATTATTTTAATTAAACTTGAAAATAAATTTATTTTTAATTTTTTAGTAATTACATAATTCATATTAATTAATGAATTAATGTAATTAATTCTGTTTCCATTATTTCCATTAATTTTTTTATTTGTTTTGATTAATTTATTTAATTAATGTTTTTGTTTATATTTTTAGATTTTTTTTCCACATTTATTTAGAAGAGAGCGCTTTCTCTGGCCTAACGTCTCTTGTGTTTTTTTTCAGATTGGTGGTTATTTGGCGTGAGGTGTACAAAAGGGCTTTGCGCTATCAGGAGGAATTACTTCACAGCAGAGGCGTAAAAAACGAACTTGAGAAGATGTCATCTATTATACCTCAAATCCAGCAAGCTTTACAGTCAGCCGGAGACCAACTTGAGGAGGGACACACACTGCGAAGTTTCATCGGTGAGCAACAAAAATAGAAGCATCTGTTATTACCATGATTTTATAATAATGTGTTGCTGTTGTTGTCCATCCTCAGGTGAACAGCACTTTATTTTAGGAGAGTATACAGAGAGCGTTCAGGTTTGGAGGACTGAGCTGAGGGCAGAGAGACAGAGAGGTCAGTCGCTGTTTTTTATCAAACTCTCCTGTTAAATGTCTGACGTCGCTCAGTCTGTCCGTCCTGCGTCTCTCAGCAGGTCCGAGGACATGTTATCTGGAGACTCGCTACTGTCTGGCTCTTCTCTACACGCTGCTCTTCCAGTACCGACTGCGAGAGGCTCAGGCTCTGTGTGACCGTCTGGCACGGCAGTTACAGACACGAGCAGGACGACAGGAAGAGAAGATGCCAGAAGAGGATGGTAGGAAGTAGATTCTATTCTATACTTTTGTGAACCGACCAAGTGGACACGATTTCAAAATAGACAAATATTAGTCAGATTAACCCTATTAAACTAGTGCTGCATTTGAATAAGCCTACCTCTAAACTATGTATCAAGCAAAAAAATAGTTGTATGTCCAAATTCATAGTATTTATATACATAGTATTTATATATGTATATGTATATATAAGTATATGTATGTATATGTGTGTGTGTGTGTGTGTGTGTGACAACTGAGGGATAGCAATTGACATGCTGACTGACATGCAGCTATTACAGAAGATTTAAACACTCACTGATGCTCCAGAAGAAAAAAAGAGCTGGGGTGTGAAAACTTTTGAAGATCATGGTATCATGGTGTCTCTTGTGGACAATGTTAACATTTTGTATATGAAATATTCAGGTCTGTACTAAATAAACAATAACTTGCATTTTATACAATCTCCCTTATTTTGGTAAAATAATTAACACTTTGCAAATTCTGCAAGGTGTTTGCAAAATTGTCTTCAACTGTACACACACACACACACTGTTTTGTTAACAAATCTAAAAGAAGTTTTTCCTAAAATAAAACCAGTAAAATCTATTTAAATTGTATTTGCAAACTCACCTCACACTTTATTGAGCAATAATTGTAATATGTTGAAATGGTATGTTTTGAAAAGTAGAATCATTTTTTTTTTAGCTTCAGATCTTATAGGGTTAATCGTTTTGGCCAAGATCACAAAAATGGAGATGCTTTGTTTTACTTTAATGCAAACGAAACATGTGCACTCTTAACTCTCAGTATTTTCAGAATGGTAAGGTTTTTGTGAAGAGGTCACAAAGACAGCATTTATTTGATCAAAAATACAGTAAGGACAGTGATATTGTGCAATATTATTACATTTAAAATACCAGTTTCTTATGTGTTATGTTTTCTAGCCCTGACTCTTTTATAAATCATTCTAATATTCTGCTCAAGAAAGATTTCTGATTATCATCAATGTTGAACACAGTCGTGCTGTGATACATTTTATATTTCAGGATGTACAGATGAATAGAGAGTTCAAAAGAACAGCGTTAATTTGAAATAAAAATATTTTGTGACAGTATAAATGTACTTATTGTCACTTTTGGTCAGTTTAATGCATCCTTGTTGTATAAAAGTGCTCATTTTTAATAGAGACGCCACAATTCGAGCAGTAGTGTATTGCTGGTTGTTCTGTGCGGTCAGTAACAGGTCTGTCTCTGTAGATGAGCTGGTGTCCGAGGGTCCGGCGGGGCGTGAAGCGGCCTGTGCTGTGGTTCAGTCTCTGGGCAGGTTTATGGCTGCGTTCTTTACTAACCGGCCGCTCTGCATCCTCCCGCCACACAACGTGGACGTGCTGCCTCCTCTTCACTTACCACAAGGTGAGCTCACAACAAACTAAACTTGAGTGTTAGTGTATCTGTGCACGGTCAGCTCGTTTCTGGATTAATGGAGTGTACAGTCAGAGCACACTGCATGAGATGCTGTGTCCCATAATGCAATGCACTTGGTCTTTCATGTCTAATGTGTCTAATTTAAAGCTTTTATTGAGATTAATGAGAAAATATCAAGTAAGCAATACAAATAGTAGCTTTAGAAATAAATATATTTAATTTAATTCAACAAACAAACAGAACATAAAACTTCTATAAACACAAAAGATATTAAACTTAAACTTGCTACAACTTTTTTTTTTAAATAATTAAAAATAAATTAAAATAGCATTAATACTGAAATATAAAAATAAATATTTTAAGTTTATATTATGGTATATAAATAATACTGAATTAACACTGAAATAAAAAATATTAGATGAAATTATTATTATTTTTTTAGGTTTTTTAAGCTCACGTTGTCGTAAAGTACTAAAATTAATAAAATAAAAAATTAATAATTAATGCATACCTTAAATAAACTTAAGCTAAATTAAATGGCAGAAATATATAATAAAACTGTATGGATGTGTAGAGAAATATACTCGCATACATATATATATTTAAGAAAAATGTTATATTTGTATATAATATCAATTATATAGATATAAAAATAAACATTTAAATACATTAAATGTGTTCAAAATATATACTGAATGAGTGTGTATTTATATATACATAATATACACACACACACACATGTAAACAAAAACTTTTATCTCGGCTGTGATTATTCATTTGATAACACTGCTAGTGCTAATAACTAAAATGAATACCTAAAACTGAAAATGCTTATTCAGGATGTTCCTAAATGCTAAAAAAAGTATATAAATAAGGCTGTAATAACATTGGTGATAATGTTAGTGTGCAGGTTCTCTATATTGTGTTATGTACTATTTATTTAGTTTATTTGAATGGTGCTAGTATTGCTTTCTGAACACAGTTGGAGTGTCATATGGCTAATAAAGCAGCGTATGATGTTTCACAGACGCGGGTGGACGTGTGGTAGAGTTGTGTCAGACTCGCGTCTCTCTGTCGGTGCGCTCTGAGCAGCTCTCGGCGCTGTGGACGGTGGATTATGCTCTGGAGCTCCTCCTGCTGGGAGGATTGATGCCTGAGGCCGTGTGGATGGCGCTTCGGCTGGGAGACTGGAAGATGGCCTCCGCCCTCGGCCTGGCCTACACCCACTACTGCAGTGGACCGCTGGACATCAGCAGGTATGTTGTCAGGATGAAAGTCTGGTTTTCTGTCGCTTCAGATGTTACAGTGATGTTTTCAATGTTTTTAGCTTGCGTTGGAGAGAACTGCACCTTCCCACCGAGCTGAAGCCTGCAGTGATATTTCAGGATCAGCTGGAGATGCTACTGGGCCGAATGGCTAGGTCTGAAGAAGATGCTAAAGCAGGTGAAAATGTGGTATTTATAAACAGGGTGAATAATGAGATATAGATAGAGTATAATTACATCAAAACATAATATTTACATGCGCATTACTTCTCCAAACATCTCTGTAATACATGTAGTGTTCATTGTTTGTTTGTGTTAACTAACACATTAAGTAAGGGATAATGTAGAGGCAGCCAGTAGTTATCGCAGGAATAAGCCCCCACAGTGTGATCAGGACCAGACGCGAAGCAGAGGGTCTCTTGTATCACGCTGAAGGGGCTTATTTCACGATAACTACAGGCTTCCTGTCCATTATCCCGCTTATTACATGGTTACTTGCCACATTAGGAAAAAAAACTGGACATGAATATGAATTTGAAACATTTTATTGGCATATTTGTTTTAAATTAACATTTCCATCCTTCTGCGAAACGATATAGTACCACGTGACTAACATCCAAACGTTAGTAAGACAATGTATAACATCTTCAAATGAATAATATTAATTATTAATATGAACCTTTTCCATTGTTAATTGTGTGTCACAAGATGGTGCCAAACACTAATCTTTGTTGGCGTGGAGGGATTTTAAACATGCAAGTAGTCCCGGCTATGCGTTATTACTTTGGAGCGGTTATTATTAGAAAAGAACGAACCTGCAAATGTCTCAACTGACCAATCAGAATCAAGCATTACAGAGAGCCGTGTGATAACTAATGTTAACGACACGTTATAGTAAAGTATTACCAATATACTGTAATATATAATTATTATATTAGGTGTAAAACTATTATATAAATAAAATAAAATTACTAGAAAATATATTTTAAAAATGCAGTATTTAATTAAAATAAATGAAAAATGCATGTAAAATATTTTAGAACAAAAATTAGAAATGTTGCCTTGGCTACTAACGAAAATAAGTACTAAAAAGACTAAAACTAAAGCTGAGACGCTACCAGGATCAGTATGGTTTTTCATGTTTTTAAAGTCTGTATTCAGCTTTGCATCACAGGAATATTCCTGTGCTACTTAAGACTGGTTTTGTGCTCCAGGGTCACATATACGTGTATATAATAAAAACTAATAGCTAATAACTAATTAGCTAATTTTTAATAAAAAAAAAAAAAATCATTAACAGTATATAAATAATAAAATGAAAATAAAGTATAATCAGTCTACAGGTAATATGTTGTGTTTGTTGCTCCTTCAGGTAGAGTGGGTGTTGAGGACGTAGATCTGGTTCAGGTCTCTGTGCAGGAGATCCTGAAGGCGTCTGTCATGTCGGAGCTGGACATCATCTCTCAGCCTCTAACACGACTTTTGGACGCAGCCAAAGAGCGAGCTGCATCACTTCCTGCTCTGGTTCCTCCTGTGTTCTACCTGCCTGCTCCTCCTCTGTACTGTCCACAGCCTTCACCGAACACACAGGTGAATCACGCACAAGACCACATCCTGTGGTGTGAATTGTACTCACAAAACATTTGCGAATCCAATGAGTCAAAAAGAAGAAAATCGTCATTTCCGGATAAACTGAATCCGGAAAAGCCACTGAATATAATAATTCTTCAAAATGTGCATAAAAAGAGGGTAATGGACTCATCTTCAGCTGTGTTTGCTTCTCCTCAGGACTCTGTGAGGGATGCAGCTCTGGTTCTGGAGAGAGAGTCTCGCTGTCAGGTTTCTGGACTGGTTCAGAAGGTTCTGATGCTCTTCAGAGCGGCACACAGCTCTCGGCCCGCGGCGCAGTGGTACATCAGCAACCTTCACCGCTGCAGACACTTATTGCACAAGGTGCGTTTCCCAGGTGTCTACCTCACAATTACTTACCCAAGTACCCAGCAGTTACTTGGACATGATGCACAGTTACAATGTTTCAGTTTTCTCTGGGTGTCAGTAGCCTTTATCTAACCAGGTTAAATATAAAAGTTATTTACTATCAAGCTGTGTTAGCAGTTATGTCAACATGTGCCATTATAATGTCTTGGTGTCAGTAATCTTTATCTAACCAGGTTAAATATAAAGGTTGCTTACTAACTAGCTTTGTTAGTAGTTGCTTGGACATGCATATTTATAATGTCTCAGTATTCTCTGGGTGTTAGTAACCTTTATTTATCCAGGTTAAATATAAAGGCTACTTGCTAACTAGCTTTGTTAGCAGTTACTTGGACATGCTCCATTATTATGATTCAGTATTCTCTGGGTGTCAGGAACCTTTATCTAACTAGGTTAAATGTAAAGGTTACTTACTAACTAGCTTTGTTACCAGTTACTTGGACACGTACCGTTGTAATGTCTCTTGCCAGATTAATGTATTTTACCAGATTAAATAGGTTACTACTTAAAAAGGTTATTTACTAACTAGCTAATCAACCAAACAACTACTTAAATTGTTAGTAGTTTGTTGTAATGTAACCATTGTAATGTCTTAGAATTATTTTGCCATTACTAACCTTTCTCTAACCAGTTCAAATATATAGAATACTAACAAATTAACTAAAAATATAACAAATTGACTAACATGTTAGCAGTTACTTCAATGTTTACCCTTACAGTGTCTTAATATTATTTGCGTGTTAGTAACCTTTATCTAACCAAGTGAAAAGGTTATTTACTAACTTGTTAACTAACCAACCAACCAACTAATCAGCTAGCAAAAATATGTTAGTAGTTTTTTCTACCAGTTTCCATGGCAATATTTTGGAATTCTTTGTGAGTTAGTAATTTTGATTTTAACCAAGTTAACATAAAGCTTACTAACTGTCTAACTAAAGAGCTTATTAGCAGTTACTTGGAAATATGCTGTTATAATGTGTTGTTTGGGAGTTAGAAGCCTTTATCTAGCCAGCTTTAATATAAAGGTTACTAACTAACCAACTATGAAGTTTTTTGGATGTTACTTAGTACTGTTTGGAATGGATTTAGTACTAGTTTTAATGTCTTACTATTGCTGTCTGTTGGTAGATCCAGAGGGACAACACTTGGAGTTAGTAACACTAATTTATTCAGGCTAAAATAAAGGTTACTAGCTTTTTAACTACCTAACATGTAGGCAGTTACTTGGTCATGTGTTATAATTATGTATTATTATTACATTATATTGTCTTGGTATTGTTTGGAAGTTAGTAAGCGTTAGTAAATAACTAGATTAAATCTAAAGGTTACTAATTGATTAAACAACAATTTTTTTTTACTTTTTTTGGAAAAGTATCATTTTAATGTTTTAGAATTTCTATTTGGATTTAGTACTAGTTAGTAGTAGTTTGGATATTGTTTTAAGAATGTGGTTGATGTTGGTAGATCAGGAAGAAAGCGTCCGAACTCAAAGCAGAATTGATTCCTGATGGACTGAGGAAATTCTCCACTCATCGTGGGTTCTTCCAGTCAGGGCCCAGCAAAGACATGAATAGTGTCACTACCCAAATCATAAGTATGTTTAATGTATTTAGCTGTCAGAACATGTCTATGTGAAGCTCCATGTATGTACATGATTATCTGCCTTTGTGTAGTATGTTTCCGTGAGTTGTGTGCTCTTTGCTGGATGCTCCATGTGAGGGACCAGCTCAGCGTTTCCTGTAGAAGGTACCAGGCTGCAAGGCAACAGGAGAAAGACACTCAGGTGCATTTAAAGAATGAATGTTTGGCTATCTCTGCGATACCTGGTGGGTCAATCTATGTGTTTGTCTCTCAGGTCAGTGAGATGAGTGTGTCGGATCTATGTGTTGAGGCTCTGTGTTGGGCGCGCCGCCTCCTGCCCTTCTGCCGTTTCCTGAACGCAGAGGAAGTCCTGCAGGACTTAGTGCTCAGCCTGGTGTCTGAACTCCCGCCCAGTCATTTGGTAAAATACATCTGCACATTTATCTGCATCACTAATCTAAACGTACACTCGTTTAGGATACGTAATGCTTTGTACTGTAAAATGATCAATGTCTTTTTGTAGTTAATAAGCAAAGGGTACTGAGTAACTTTTAGTATTTTTTTGGAAGTTGGTTAGAACCTTTATTTTACCAGGTTAAGTAAAGGTTACTAACTGACTAACTAAAACTAGTGTGTTAGTAATTTTTTGGACGTTGTCATGTCTTTGTGTTCTGTGAGAGTTAGTTTGGTGACCTTCATTTAACCAGGTTAAAAATAATGGCTACTAACTAACATATTAACAAGTGGACAGTAGTGTTTTGGACAAGTGCCATATAATTTTTTGCGAGTTAGTTACTTATCTTTATTTTTAACTTTGTAGATTAAGGTTAACCACAAATAAACCAACTAACTAATAAACATGTATGGTTGTACTGTTTTAGTATTGTTTAGGAATTTACTGGTGATCTTTATTTAACAAGGTTAAAATAAAAGTTACCATTTTACCATTTCTTTTTTTTTTTACCAGTCTAAAAACAAAGGTAACTAACTAACATTTTAGTAACTAACAGTACTACTGTAACATCTTAGAATTCTTTGCAAGTAATGTTTCTTTTTTTAATTTTATTACTATGTATCAATGTTACCGTTATCATGTCATCATAACCAGATTAAAAATATAAGTAACTAACTAGCTAACCAATATATTACTAGGAATTTTTTGACATATACCATTGTAATGTATTAGCATTTTTTGGGAGTTAGCAAACTGGTTCGTAATCTTTATTTTTAACCTAGTTAATGACAGTTTACCAACTAACTAACTTGCAAACAATACTAAGGCATTATGTCGGTCTAAAAAGACTATCTAATCGAAATAATCATATCTGATCCATCCATTGAAGTACATCTTTGTAGCGCCTCACCTGTTCAGTTATTCCAAGCTTGTGTTTATGACACATGTATAGACGGCAGAAACTCTTGCAAAAGTGTTTCCTGATGAGACGGAGTCTGTTCGCGTGCCGCTGCGGGATAAATACACGTCTCTGGTGCAAAGACTGAGACCCGTGATAGTGCCAGACGCCTTGACACCAGGCAAGAGCTGCTTTAAAGAATCATGGCTCTTTTCTTTGTTTGGGAATCAGCCTCTAATCAGATGTGCTCATGTTCACAGATGTGGAGGAAGGAAGTGAGAGGGAAGATGAGGGCGGCGATACCATGATGATTCTGGTTCAGGATCAGCTGAGGCAGAGACGCCGGGAGCTTCGGCGTCTGGCAAAGTACCTGGGCGCACCGGAGCCGTATCTGTGGGAGAGAGAGGAGGAGGAGGACAGGGGAGGTGCTGCCTCTATACTGAAGCGCCTCTCTCTCGGGACTAGTTTGAGTGACAGCACCCTGACAGACTGTGGGCGCCCCCTAGTGTACAGTGAAGGAGACACGGCTGAGACGCTGTCAGAGCCTCTGTCCCCAGAGCTGCAGACCAAATCTGCACACAGGTAACTCTGCTAGTAGTGTACTACACACTGCAGTATAGTGAGTGTATTTATTTATAAAAATTTTTTTTTTACAATAATTATGTGAAACAGTATGCATGTGTCGTATACTACGCATTTGGGTCATCCACACAGTAAAATACTATTTCAGTCTTTCTACTTCAAAATTTACTTGCCGTTGCTTTGTAATAAATTGACAGTTTCTGAAAGAAAATTGTTCCGTAGTAAATCCTGTAAAAAATGTTTTAATACATGTGTACATTTCCTTTTTAATATTCATTGTTTAGTGTTTTCTAAACTTTCTGTTATTTCTGGTTATTAGTAAGTAAACTTTATTTAATCAGGTTTAAAATAAAGTTACTAAACTGCTAGTAATCCTGGTTTCACTAGGTTAAAAGTAAAAATTACTATGTTTATAGTATCTAATAAACATTATTACTAGAAAGGTTACAGTGTTGCCATTGTAATGTTTTAGTAATTGTTTTTTAAATTGAGTTAGTAACCTTTATTTAACCAGGTTAAAATAAATGTGACTAACTAACCAACGTATTTGTTTTTTGGACAAGTTAATCAGTGACATTTATTTAACTAGGTTAAAATAAAGGTTACTAACTAAATAATTAACTAACACGTTAGTAGTATTCTTCACATGTGCCTAAAGAATGATTTAGTTTTTGTTTGAAAGTAACCGTTATGTAACCAGGTTAAAATAAAGGTTACTAACTTGTTACTCATTTTGTACTATTGTTATATTTTACAATTCTTTGATAGTTAGTTAGTATTAGTTATTTAACAAGGCTAAAAAAAAGGTTACTAACTAAACAAGTAATTAAATTATTAACTAACATGTCTTCTGCACATGTATGGCTTCTATTTTAAATTAATAACCTTTATGTAACCAGGTTAAAATAAAGTTTATGAAAATAAACCAGTTAAAATCAATTGAAAGACTGATCACGTTTCTATAGTATTAAGCATCAAATAAAAATAAAACTAAAACAAAAACCCTTAAAATAACACGTAGAAAGAAAAGAACACATCTTAAGCACACAGAATAACATAAGTGGATTTTGAACGACTAATTGCTGTTTTGAGCGATTATGTATAATAAATACGATTAATTGTGCAATAGAACATATCAAATTTGTTTTATTCCAAACATGCAAAGTGTGTACTGAGTAGTAGGCCCTGAGCATATGAATATGTGAATATGGTAAAGCTCTTTCTTGTGTTTGTAGCTCAAAGAAGGCAACATTTCTGGATGCTCCTGAGAAATCAACACACGAAAGAAAAGCTGATAAACAATCTGGCTCAGAGCGGACCGTACCCTCAGTGGGAACCTGGGAGTTTGAGTTGGAGGATGAGGAGTACACGCTCTTCCTAGAGTTATTCCTCAGCTACGTGCTGGGAAAAGACAGTCTGGACGTCGAGGAGTCCGAGCTGCCTTTACTGAGCGCTTTCTCACAACATCTCCGCTCTAGAGAGCTGCACTCGGTGAACTTTGACATGCTGACCACTCTCAAACGCCGTCAGAAGGATCGGAAACGAAGCGTTCAGTTACCCTTCTTCCACGCCGGTCACTGCTTCCAAATTCTCCCGGTCACTCCTGAGCCTCCGGCATCCATCGGGCCAGTTCAGCCTGACACTTCCCACTGGGCTCTTCCTGGACTCCGTGCTGGGAAACGTCAGGGTCTTTTTGCCCTTCGTCGACATGCTTCCTTAATATCTAAAGTAAAAGTGAACTCGATTGGCACTGAAGTTGAGTCCACAGGCTTTAGGATCCTCTCTGAGGCTGAAGGAGATGTTCAGACAGAGCTGGACGCCTCTATCGAGGTCCGGTTTCCTCAGCTGGCCCGACTGCTGGAGTGGATGCTGCGCTGGGCCGACAGACGAGTTCTGCTCTCTCAGCCAATCAGAAAGACCTCAGAGGGCTCCGGTGAATCGGTGGTCATCAGGGTCAAAGCCTCGACCCCTGCTGTGCTGACCGCTCTGGAGCTGCTGGAGCAGAGGTACAGCGCCGCCCTGCTGGGAGAAACCTCACATCACTTCCATACTGAGGTACGCTTGCTTTTTGAGATGTTACTCTATATTCTTACACTTAGAATAGATGGGATTATTTTTCATACGGTTAGGGTTTTTCAAGCATATTTTAAATATGCTAGTTTTAAATTTTAATCAGTTGATATGTTTTGTTATTTATTTGTGTTAAATATTATTACGTAGCTTTAATTTCTTTTCTGTTTTAGTTTTAATTCAGTTGTAATTTTTATTTAAATACTAGTCATATTTATTTTACATAAATAGCAAGTGTTCAGTCATGAAATCAGATTCTTCCCTTAATGAAGTCCAGTCACAGCGGTCACATGGAGTGTTCACAGGAAGCACATTTATGATGCATGTTAATGCCGTGTCAACCGTGATCTCTCTCGAGTGACCACTTATGATCAGGTGACCTGAGATGGATGATATTAAAGGGCCTCAGGGGACGCTTAGAGTCAGTATTTCAGTTCATAGGGCTTCAGCTGTCAGAAGCACCACAGAGACTTCAGCAGAAATGTGAAACCGACTCTGAACTCTGTTCTCTCCTGCGCTTCATCAGAGGGAGGAGTCTGTGGCTCAGCCAATCACAGGCTGGAGGCAGGACCGAGAAAGCAGCGTGGACACAGGTTACCCGGGGTCAGCAGAGACGCCCCTCACGCTCCCGGAGCTGGACGTCCAAGAGTGAGTCCGCTGCACACATCTGCTGACAAACAAAAAAAAGACCTCAATCTGACGGCCTAGAGAAGTATGTGCATGAAAACACATGTGAGCTATAAAACAGTGTGCAAATAATAAATCAAAAGCGCTTTTCAGGACATCACAACCAGTGTAAACACATCTCTTTATTCTGAATATTTTCCATATGGACTATTTCAGTGTTTAAATAAAGCAGATTATTTGAGTGTTTTTGCAAGAAAATATTTCACATTTACTAGAGTTCACATTTAATTCAATGTATTACTTCTTTTTTCTTGTTATTATTTGTGAAATTAGCAAATTGTGAAATCTCTCTCTCCATAGAAAAATAAAAACCTTTTATAGAAAAATGTTTTACTCCTTAAATTTGTTGGTATTATTTAAAAAACTACTAAAATTAATAACATTGTTCTATTTTATTTCTTTGTGTTCTCACCATCAGTGATATTTTAGAATTATTTGTATACTCTTATATAGTTTTTGCTAATATTTAAAAATAAAAAAAACTTTTTTTTTTATGTTCGTTGTTTTTTTTTATTTTATTTTATTTTTTTAGGATTTTTTATGTGCCTTTGTCGTTTTTATTAGTGTTATAAACTATTTATAAAAACTTGTTTTCAATCAGAAATACCCAAATAAACACCAAATAGTTTCTACACCAGTGGTGTGTCACAATAACAATAAAAACAATGGAATTCTGGGAATGATGTGGAAACAAGAGCATGTGACACAAGCGAAAACTCTTATATTTAAGCATTTCTAGACAATAGATTCAAAGCTTTTAAAGATGTCAAAAGCAATTACAGAAATCAAACACGATGTGGTGTGATGTTTGTTCTCAGTGCGCATGAAGCCGAGGATGAGGAGGAGCCGTCTGAACGTGAAGACACAGTGACCACTGTTAAGCAGATCAGAGACATCAGACTGACGTCTGCAGACGGTTCGTTTGTGCTTTTCTGTATTAACAGCAAATAATTGACGTTGTTTATCAAATTACTGATACACGTTAGTATTATTTTTATACTAATTACTATTCCTGTTAATTAAAAGCGTACTCTCTTGTTGATTGTAGTTTTGTTTACAGATGAGACCAGTGCTGCTGATGTCACCGAGGCATCGTGGACCAATCAGAGCAGAGCTCCCAGAGATCAAGTGAGTGTGTGCTGCCCAATCAGTGTACAGAGATCACTAACTAATGATTTCTAACATTACCGATAGCTCGCTTGTTCTGAGATACAATACTGTTCAAAAAGACAGGATTCAATGGACTGATAGCATCATTCACTCAGTCGAATGACGCTAATGTTGTAAATTGGACTATATTCACATTATGAATATTTAAATCAATATGTAGTATTTATGCTCAAATCAGTCCCTCAAAATAAAAATGGTTAAGGCTACATAATATTATTGGATGTTTGCATGTATGCATTTCTACTTATTTGTTAATAAATTGTAATAATAAGTAGTTATTCAAATAAATAACATTTATTTTTAGTTATTTAATAAAAAATAAAAATTTAATTATTAATAATAATAATAGTACATACTACTTTATCAGCTATTTATTATTTTATTAGTAGTAGTAGTAATTCATATTATAAAGATGTGTCATGATAATTCTTTTTCACATCATAAATAAAATGAAAAAAATCTATTATTATTAGCAATAGTTTATTTAATAATGCATTGCAATAAAACAGTTATTTGTGAGTAATTAGTTATTTAATTAGTAATTAGTTATTTAAGGGTAATATAAAATTACTAGTGCTGTCAAATGGTTAATCACAATGAATCACATTTAAATTAAACCTTTTTGTT
>JAUCNO010001851.1:13598122-13617677 GCA_032353835.1 Enteromius viviparus
ATATATATATATATATATATATATATATAAATATATATATAAATATTATATATATTACAAATATATATTTTTATATATTATAATATATAAGATATATAATTTATTTATTTAGTTGGTTAGTTAGTTGCCAATAGCTGTAACATAAGCAGGATAATGATCCGGATGTAAACAAGCCCTCCTGATGTTTCCCCAGGCATTAACACTGACTGATCTTCAGCGTTCGGACACAGATGAGCGCTCATTACAGTCACAGTGAGTCTGAGCATGTCAGCTTTAACCCTTCACACATGCTCCATGATCTTCAGTTATGTATGTTATATACCTGCAGTGTGTCACTGGTTTAATATCTTTTCATCTGCTGGTGGTTGACATGAAGACGGTAAACAAACCTCAGACGCTCACGTTACGCTCATCTGTGTGTGTTGTGTTTGTCTGATTTTGTTTCAGATCGGAGGGAAAACACGTCTCCTGTGAGCCGCCGGACAGGTAAAGATCACCTCACCGTGTAGAAATTAGGAAAGAAGTATTGTAATTTGTAATTAATGTGATTATCTTCCTAAAGCAGCAGTGCGGATGGAATTTAGACTAAGACAGTACATCACAGATTAAAAAGAGGCTTGAGTCCACTTTAAAGTTCAGCTTCAAGTAAATTAAAAAACACATGTTGCAGCTTTTAATTTTGAACTCTTAAACCGCATTAAATAAAATAATTTAATTTTAAAATGTACACAATTTAATTGTTTCCCAATACATAATTTGTCTTTTGTTGTATCATGGACTTTATATCTCAATAACATTGTGTCTCTGAATCATCTGTGCTTTCCTCTCAGACCTGAGCCGTCAGCTTCAGTCGGTGCTCAACAGACAGATGGAGTGTCATTACCCATGATTCCCAGCGCTGAAGCACCTCACAGCGAACCTCCCCAAACACACACAGACCCCGTCAGACAGCTGCTGCAGGATGAGCTCTTCAGACTAGTGCAGGTGCGTCTGAGTCTATGTTAACTGCAGGATTCTGGGTAACAGCATCACTGTAGGAGTTTAAACAAAAGAGCTCTAACCTATTTTCAGCATTTAAATAGAAAGTAAAAACTGAGAGTACTTTGATGTAGTGTCCCAGTCTACATTACATTTACAGTATAGCACTAATACAAAAAATAACACGTAATACAACGGCACTGTAAAATAAATTTCAAAATACTACAACAATAACAGTACTTTGTTCTTAATTTCTAATGTCTCTGTGAAAACCGGTTTATAATCACGTCTAATTATAAACTGTACTCATTTGTCCACACAATGATGCTAAAGCATCTGTTCTTCAATAAATGATATGTACATTTAGAAATAATTATAATAGCAATAATGTATCAATACTATTTATTCTTCAATAATATTTAAATAAGTATTATTAATAATATTTGATATTATTTAGTAACTTAAGTAACTTATAGCTTTTTTTAGTAAATTATGTGTATATTATTTGTGTGTGTTTATAAATATATATATATATATATGTATGTGTGTATATATATTATCCATAACATTTACAATATTATTATTATCATTACTAATAATTAATTTAAAAAAGGTGTTAAGAAGAATGCTCTGCCAAAAAAAAATGGCCATTTATATTATTTATTTTTGTCAATATTATAAATTTATTAATTTTGCAATAATTAAAATGTGTAATTTTGAGTGATTTGTTAATCAGTGTTGTATATGTATTAATAATGTTTGGAAATAATTTAATAAAAAAGTTATAATAATTGTATTTATTTATAATAAATGTGTATTTCTTAAAAAATGTAATTTGTCCATTTTTCTTTTTATATTTTATGATATATTATTAATATATTTTGATAATTCTATGAATAACAATTTTTTGTGAATGTATATAATATTTATAATAATAATAATAATAAACAAAGAGAAATGTTTAAAAATCATTAGCAAAAACAAAAAACAATGTTTAAATAAATGTGAGATTTGTAAAAGTATTTTCGGCTCATGATGAAGCAGATTAAATGTTTATGGCACACCGGAGTCATGAAGTAATTAATAGGAAAGACTGATATGAATGTTTAAGAGCCCACACATCCTTCTGTTTCAGCTTCAGCAGATCAACTTCATGAGTCTCATGCAGGTCGTGGGAGCGTCTTTCTCAAACCTGCCACTGTCTCAAGCAAACGTGCTTCAGTCCGGTGCAGGTTTACCACAGACCACTGCGTTACCTGCCCAGTTCCAGTCTCTTACCCAGAATGCCCAGCACACTGTATGTGATGGAACCAGCCTCCCAGCACGACCCACCAGGGAGGAAAGGGTTAATAACCATGATTTGCGGCCTGTGAATGTGAATTCTGGATCTGATCTGAATCCCCGTAATGAGACAGAACAGAGAAACCCAACCTGCAAACCTCAGGTAATATTAGTAATTATAATAATAATGGTGTTATCTTAGTATTAATTACTTGCTAAAATGTGTTTTTCTTTCATATTTTGTCTCAAATTAATTTTTGTAGCTTTTATTTGTACAGTTTTTAGTTTAATTTTAGCTGAAGTTTTAGTCATTTTGCTGTGCTTGTTGTCATTTTTACCTTTTTTTTGGAAAACATTTCTAACTATCAGTATTTTCTATAAAGTTTTACTTAATGTTCTTCATACATTCATGTTTGACTTTATTTCAGCTTTATTTCAACTAATAAGTTATATATATTTATTGTACACACAAATGTTTTTTTGGACATGTAAACTATAAAAGCATTACAAATTCACAAAATTGTATGAAAAAAGAAAATGTGTAATAACTATTGAGATAACTGTCCATATATTCTGAAAAAAATGTGATTTAAATGGTTTTAAAATGTTATTTGTATTATATAGCTTTTTTAATAATAATGATAATAATAATACTTATTTATTTAGGTATTGAATGCATTTTAATTTATGTAATAATAATATTTATTTATTTTTATTTAGCAATAATCGTTCTAAAAATTATTATTTGTCATTATTACATTGTTTGCTATTATTTGTTCGTATTTATCAATATTAATATGTAATATTATTCGTACATTTATGTATTTATTCCTTTAATATTTATTAATTTATTTGCCAGTAGTCATATGGTAAACACATGTAATGAGTGATGTTTGGCATGACTCTCTAACAGGAAGTCCAGCAGTTGATCATTCGCTCAGACTGGCCAGAGGACGGTCTCTCTCGGGGCAGGGGTCTGATCCCGACGTCTCGAGGGCTTCTGACCACTGCTGATAATCGGGTGTCCTCCAGTTCCGCCCCTGAAGGTGGGATACGTGGACTCAGACTCCTGCAGCTTCCTCCTGCTCCTGTGAGGGAAGCCTGGGCTCCTGACCAGCTCCGGGCTCCGTCTGACCCCTCGAGTGTCCGGCGAGCAGCTTCAGCAGCGCCTCCGGCTCTTCCTCTGCTGCGCTTTCACCCGGACCCCCAGCGACCAGTCACTCTGCCTCGTATCCCACAATCCACCACGGCAAGACTGCCCAGTCTGAGCCACTATCCCAGAATTCAACTGCTGCACAAAGAGCCTGACCCCCCTGCTGCTGTGAGTCTCTAACAACTGAAAGTTATGGAAATACTTTTTCCAACTTTTATGATGTAATTTTATAACTTGAGTATGCTATAGTAATATTTCACTGAATATAAAAATAGACATTTCTAAATAATTTATTAAATAATAGTTATTTACTATTACTTCAGCAGTGATAAATAATTAATTTAGTCATCCGATACTTTTAATTTCATATGATATATTTTAGAAATAATTTCTTTTATTTAATAAAAGCAAAAATATAACTTCATTACTGTATATTACAGTATATACATTTTAATTGTTATATTTTTTATTTGATTTTAAAATAGATTTTTTTTTTACTATTTACTCAGAACAGTAATTACTTTACCTATAATCCATTTATTTATAATAATTATTGTAATAACTTTTTATAAATAATGATTATAATAAATGTATTATTTATTTATATTAATTTTAGTAGTAAACAGATTCTCATGACTTAATCGTAATTTTAGATAATAATAGAGTATTTTATATCATTTATAATGAAATAATAATTCTAAGTAGAGCAGTAATCACATTTACTTATCATTTTATTTATACTTAATGTATTCCTTAGTTTTAAATAATAATTAAATATTTTAGAATAACATTTTTATTTAAAATATATTATAACAATTTTACAAAATACTAAATATATAGTTTATTCATTCTCTCTGGCTTTTTTGTATTATAATTTTAAACAATTTTTTCCATTCTTTGTTTAAGGTTAAATATATTCTTATAATTACATGTCATTTCAAAAACACTTTAACAAAGAATATAAAATTAGGAATATCAATAATTGTGTGATCAAACATTAAATGATTCATTTTCGTCTAAAAATACTACATAAATACATGTTCTTTGTGAGAAATGCATTTGACTCAACAATTAGACAACAGCCATAACTTACACTTGGCTGTAATATTCATATCTATAAGTAAAGTGAGTATTATCACTCTCAGCAGAACATCAGATGTTGATCAAGCACACACTGATTTTGTGTGTTTGTGTAGGTTCAGCGCTTCAGCTCGGCTCCAGTACGAACACCTCGTCTCATCCCGCTGCAGGAGCTGCTGAGATGGGCCCCAGCGAGGCCGCCGGGCCCCAGGACCAGAATACAGCTCTTAAAGACTGACCCTGTCCCAGAGAACAAGAGCACAAGTAGCCCATCCATCAAGAGGTGACCTTTTGAGAAGAGCACAAAACCACTCATGAGGGTCATGTTTTCTAAGATTGATATGAAAACTGAATAAAGGATCTTTCCATTGATGTCTGGTTTGTTAGGAGAGGACAATATTTGTCCAAATCTGGAATCTGAGGGTGCAAAAAGATCGCAATACTGTAAAAATCTCCTTTAAAGTTCTTATTAATGCATATTACTAATCAGAAGTGATGTACTAAATATCTTCATGGAGCGTGATATTCACTTAAAATCCTAGTGATTTTTGGCATAAAAGAAAAAATTATAATTTTGACTCATACATTGTATTGTTATCTCTTTCTACAAACATAGTTTTTGTGCTCCAGGGTCACAGATCAGGATTTTAAAAACAATATTGTGGCTTTGTCTCGTTCAGACGGAAGAGGAGAGAGGAGAAGGAGGACAAGATTGCGGTCACTTTCAGACCAGAAGACTCCATCATTCCTCCGGAGGAGCTGCAGACGTCTCTGGATCCTAAAACTGTATTTATGAGTTTTTGATGCACTATTCCTTTATGTGAAGTATAACTGCAAAGTCAATCATCTTGTGTTTTGTCGTGTTCAGCCTGCAGAAGACGTGTCGGATCAGAACGATGCTTACACCTTTCCTTTAGGTGAGGAGATCTGTCTGGCAGTGCTGTTTTACTTTACTTCATATTCCTTAGTAGTATTTCTTTATATTGTGAATCAGCTTTTTATTTTATAAAATGAAACACACACAAAAAAATACAATAAATATAAATAAAAAAAAATAAAAAAAATGCATGTATAAATTAAAATAAATACATAAAAAATAATATATATATGTATATATTGTTTGTGTAAATCTGTGATAGTTAATGATCATTTTTATAATTTGCTTTTTTAATACTAGTTTTACTAATTTTATGTTTTTTGGTGTTTTAATTATTATTAATTTAATGTTTCTGTTAATCTTTAATTTGTGTTTATTTCTCATTTTTAGTATAATTCATTTTAAAACTTCAGATTAAATTGTCTTTATCAACATCTGTAATTTTCAATTAAGTTTTTAAGTTCTTCATGTAATGTTTATTTATTTCAAATACCAAAACTGACTTTATTATTAATTTTTACATTTCATTATTTCATTCATTCTTTCTGTGAAATTATGCAAAATATTGTTTCGTATCCGGTATGATATTTATTATATTAGATCATGATAAAAAAGTTAATTGTTTTCTTTTACATCTTATATATTTAATTTCTTCTTGTTTGTGAGTTTTTTAGTTACCGATGGCTGTTTTAACTAGTTCTAGTTAATGATATCAGCAGTGCTCCCCGAGCTCAGATGTAGATGAATGTGTGTGTTTTGCTCAGGCTGCTTTGACTCGGAGCTGTCTGGACAGCGGTTGTTAGAGAAGGCTTACATCACCTCGGCTGAGCTGCACGCGTTCGCCTCGACTCAGAAGACACCTCCTGACATCCAGGACGCTTGTACAAACACTGAAGCAGGTATGTGCTCAGATATATCGCTGAGAACACACGCTTTAACTTCACTGATGTGATGTTTGATTGCCTTTGTTTGCTCTGTCACAGATGAAGCCGTCTCTGTCCAGCTTCCTTCATTTCCCAGCATGCCATCTGCTCGTGAGTTTATGAGATGAATCTGGGTCCAAAATATGTACCTGATATGCATCAAAATAAAAAATTTACTTTAGGCTAGTAAATAAACTTTCAGTGACATGACTTTTTTATTAGTTTTTGCATTAGTTTTTTTCTATAAGCATCGTAAGAAAATTAAATAAAAGAAATTAACATGGAGTCTACTGAAGCAAAAAAAAAATTATAAATATAATAAAATATTATAAAATATTAATTGTGTAATTTTTCTGAAAATATATATATATTTTCTTTTCAGAAAAATTACACAATTAATATATATATATATGAACACTTTTGTTATTCGTTTTTTTAAATAATAGAATAGAATAGAAATATAGTTGTCATGTCTATTGTGTACATACACTATTTGTATATATAAATATATATATATATATATATATGTGTGTGTGTGTGTGTATACATTTATATGTATGAATGTATGTGTGTGTGTATATATATATATACTGTATATATGTGTGTGTGTGTGTGTGTGTATATATGATGTATGTTCATTCATTTATTATGCTGTAAATTAGTATGCAAAATATTATCATTAAATGAAACTGAAATTGGGACTACAATTAATTCCAAAACAACTTTTTTATTGTAATAAATCCTTTAAATTTGAAATACTGAAAAAACTGAAACTGAAAAAAGAGCTATATAGACATAAAAAGTAAAAACAATAAAAACATAAATTTAGTAAAGCTTTAAATTTAATTGAAAATGGAACATAAACGAATAATGAAAAAAGTTAGTAAATATTATAATATCACTGATACTAAAATTATTATTATAACTTATATATAATTATACTAATTATACTTATACATCATAATTCAGATAATGAAAAAATATGATTGTGTATTAAAAAGGATGAATATCTCTCATATATCTCATTGTTTGTGTTTGTTGTGTATCTGATGTGTTTCTCCACAGCTGGAGGAGGGCTGATAGATGCTGCCCCTGTCGTTCCTCCAGACGTTTTCTTGAATCTTCGTTACTCTAAAGACCAATCATCTGACCCCGAGAACAGAGGCCCTGAGGAGTCTGTCTCAGATCTCGTAGGGAAACAATATAATAGAAACCATATCCTAATGTAATAATGCTCTGAGACTGAGAGCTCGTCTCGTCTCGCTGTTCTTGTAGAATCCAGAGGGACGACGGTTCATCAACGTGATCGATCTGACTGACCACGCTCTGCTGCAGCCTCAACCCTCATCTGCTCAGCTCCACCTACTAGCGGCGTCTGTCGTAAACCCCGCCCACAGACCCAACCGAAGCCCCGCCCCTGACAACACTGAGCACTTCACTGGGAATCTTGCTGGAGAGGATCCAGGTACGCTGCTGTTCATAATGATCACGTGACATGCAGTGTTTCATAATAATTTATTTAATAATAATATAATAATTTTGTCTTGTGGAGTATATTTAAAGCTCAGTTATGTAAAATGGCTTATGCATGCAATTTTCATATCCCTGCTATTCTGCAAGGGATGTAAAGTATGTAAAGTTATGAAGACAACTCTGTATGTATGTATGTGTGTGTGTATATATATATATATATATATATATATATATATATATATAAAATATTAGGGAGGTACCGTTACACTCCTATCTGTTCTGGCTGGTCTGGTCCTCCTGCAGGTCCCTCAGTAGTGAGCGTGTCTCCTGAAGCCGTTCTCGGTGGTGACCCCGTGACTCTGAGTGTCCTGACCGGTGTTAGGGCGTCTCCTCCGAGTGCTCTGGACCGACTGATGATGTCCAGGAGTCAGATCTCAGAGCGGCTGTCAGAGATGGACGCTCAGCTGCTCAGACTGCAGAGCATCGCCGATAACATCGACCGAGAGTTCGCCAACACCAGGCTGGTAAGAAGGTGCATGATGGGAAACGCTCTGACTAGGGCTGCATGATAAATCACAATAGTCATGCATGTCTTGTCAGTAAAACATGGTTCTGTGATCAGCAGTAAATCTCCCTCCGAAGACCAGAGAAACTCCAAATACAGAGGATTTAACTGTTTTCATTGATTCCATTATGAGTTGTTTGCGTGCAAATCTGGATAAATTGAGACTTTTTTTTCATGCAGGGTGTAGTTCTCTAACAACTACTTCTTTTACTTTTAATTGAATCTTTTGAATGATTGATGCATTTGTAGAAGCCACTTTTCGCCAGCTAGAAATAAAAGATTCACACAGGAATGGATAGATGGAATTGAAATCGTAATTATACGAGTTCTGACTGATTGTGGAATTGTAATTGATTTATGATTCCCGAGCCGGGCTCTGACTGTGCTCTCCTTCAGCTGGTGAACACTATTGAGACGCTGAGTCCCTCAATGATGGAGAAGAAACCTCCTTCCAGCTCTCTCCGAGTCGTACGAGAAGGTGAGACGGCTTCAGCAGCTTTCTATAGAGAAATAAAGTAGAATAAACCGTTGTTGAACAGTCCTGCTGAATGTGTGAACAGTGAGGAGTTACTGTCCTTCACCGCATCGCTTTGGAGCTGATCCAGAGAGACCGGACCAGGAGGTTTTATCTTCTTCTGCACTCACCCAAAGTTCAGTCCATCACGAGCGCTTTTCTCCGACAGGTATCTGATCACCTCTCCTCGCACACTCACAACTATCACTATTCCTTTCAAATTACCAAAACAATATGCAAAGTAACATAGCAATTTTATCATTGTTTTAGATAATATAAATTTAAAAAAAAAAATTATTTAGGGTAGTTTCCATTTTATTATTATTTTTTATTTGTAATGTTTCTGTTTCCATTCTAATTTTAGTTAACATTTTATTGATTTGATGTGTTTTTGTTCATACTTTGTTTCATTTTTAGTATTAGTTTTTTTTTTAAGTAACTAAAACTAAAAATTACATAAACATTTAAGATGATGAATTCAGCTAATGATTAAAATGGTTAATAAAATGAAAAAGAAAATGGACAAATAAACTCAAAATCATAATAAAATGTACTATAATCATTTTATAAAATGTATTGTTATTTTAAAAATGAAATGCAAATTCATAAAATCTGTATAGACTTTAAAAAACAGACAGGAAATTAATAACATGTTTAATAAAATTAGAAGAAAATATAAAATGTATTGTATTAATTAATACATTTTGAATGTCTTTATGTTGCACCTAATTATAAAATTAAATAGATTAATTATTTTAACTGCGAGTGAGTTTTATCTGTCCATTTTGTATTATTTATAAAAAAATTCACTTTATTTAACGTTTTATCCATTTTCTAAAACACAATAAAAACTAATAAACTTATATAGTCATTAAAAAACACACGCAACAAATTAATAATAAAATGCTAACTAAAATTAAAAAGGAAATGAAAAATTAAAATTGTCCAAAATGCACAGTAATATAGCACTTTTATTTTTTCATATATTCATGTGCAAGGATTTGGTACTTGAACGTTTCATTTTAAAATATACGCTGTATGTGTATCCCCCTGAAATAAAAATTCAGAGAGATGTGATGAATAGTTTTGGTAATTTGACTCATCACATTGTCTCTTGAAGGGAATGATCGAGTATTTTCCGTTGTCTGGTCTTTAATAAGCAAACAAAAATCACAATAAATTGTAATTGAATCTCAATAGTTCAATAATTGCAAATGTCCTTTTTTGACTTACTCCTCTGGTGTTTATTTTTATTATTTTTTTTTACTTCTGGTGTGAAAATTATTAATGGATTTGGCCTTTGCAAAGTGAACACATCCAAAAATGATTCGTAAATGGTTCAATTGTGTTAAAAGGTTGTTCATCCAGCATGTTACAGAGCTTTATGAATGCATTTGATCTGCACGGCTTTGTGTATTAATCCAGTGTCAGATGCTCATGTTTATCGTGTTTAATCTTCTTCAAGTCCTCGCTTTAACATGATCTGCTTGTTTTCAGTGAAACTGGAGCAGCATGAGCCAGATACTGATCCTGGTGAGTGACCTGCATCTCACACACACACACACACACACACACACATACCTACAGCCGAAGTCATGGACGTGTGTGTCTCTGGTTCTTTTCCTGCAGATCTGATGGAGTCTTTGCTTGAGAATCCTGTAAAGTGAGTCTGAAGGGTTTGACTCTTTCTGGTGATTTCTCTGTATTAGTCCTGGTTTGATGGTGTTTCTCTGTCTTCAGGCCAGCGGAGGACACTCTCGGGGTCAGCGGCCTCAGTGACGTCAAGGACATTTTGTGTGAGTTGATCAGAGACGGCGCTTTATCCCGATCAGCGCTGGATCTGTCCCGATCAGGAACGCTTCATCTGAGCAGGTGAGCTTCACAAAGGATGGTCATCTAATACACCTTTATTATTATGCTGTTCATCAAAAGCAGTCATAGTTGGGTTATTCATGAGCGGTTTTTGCTCAGATGTATGTTGTTTTAGTAAACTTTTATAGTTTTTATATAGTTATATAGTTTTTATATAGTTTTTAATTATAGTTAACATTTTATTAGTTTTGTAGTTTACTAATTTTGTTAAAATTATTATTATTTATAAGTTTTAGATATTTCAGTTACCAAACTGAGAAATGTTGCCAATAAGTAAAATAATAATAATAATAATAATATATAAATTACTAAGGGTAGTTGCCATTTTATTATTATTTTGAATAGTTTTTTATGTTTCTGTTTTCATTCTAATTTAATTAAACATTTTACTGATCTGTTGCAGAACTAAAAATGAAATAAAAGCTCTTGTATGTGTAGACTTTAAAAACACACACAGGTATTGAAGAAAATGTTACATAAAATTATTTTTAGAAATGTCAAAACCCCCAAAATATTAATAAACTGTACTATAATCATTTTATAAAATGTATTGTTATTTGAGGAAAAAATAAAAATTCATAAAAACTGTAGACTTAAAAAAACACAGGTTATGAATAAAATGTTTAATTGAATTAAATGAAAATGAGAAAATAAACCCTATCTCAAAATATTAATAACAAATTACTGTTTTCGTTTTAATAAAATTTGTTGTTGTTTTAAATGTCTTTATAACTGTGACAGAATTTTTTTCACTTTAATTAACATCCATTATCTGAAAACAATACATTACATAAAAACTAATACACTTATATAGTCATTAAACACACACAACAAATTATACAAATGAAATGCTAACTAAATAAAAAAAAATTTTAAATGAAGTAAAAATTTTAATAAAATAAAACGAAATTACAAAGTATTAAGTTGTTGTTTTTTTCCATCAGTGAAAATGATTTTAATAGTGTAGGTCGACTGTACTTAACCTGTTTGGATAAAAGAGTCTGAATGTAAATGATCTGTCTGTTGGCGGCAGGTCAGAGGTCAAGCCGAGCGGAGCTATGATGGAGGAGGAGCGCAGGGATCTGAGGATGTGGATGAGGAGGAGACAGAGAGAACGACTGATGGAGTACAGGAAACAGAGAGAAGAGAAGAGAGAGCGAGAGCACAGACCCTTCATCTCTCCTGTTAAACACGTGAGACGTTTTCTTCTGATTATTCTGTTCTGTTTTCTTCTCGTTCTTCTTCATGTTGAGGTTTATAAACATGTATTTACAGTTGCTAATATTTATTTTCTATTTCTGATTATTATCAGTGTTGAAAACAGTTCAGAATTTCTAGAAAGTACAAAAGAACAACATTTATTGAAAACAAAAATCAACAGTTTGTAAGATTATTCATATCTTTACATCTTGATCAATTTAGTGCATCTTTGAAGAATAAAAAGATTTTAGAAGTAGTTTTTCTTCTTTTTTTACGTTTTAGATATTAAAAATAGTGTTATCAAACAATTAATCGCGTCTAAAATATTTTTTGTTTACATAATGTGTGTTTGTCTAATGTGTAAATCTATGATGTGTATATGTGTGTGTATTTATATATATATATATATATATATATATGTATATAATTCAAATATATGTGTATATAGTTCAGAAAAATATGGTGTTTATATATTAAATATATTTATATAAAAAAATTCTGTATAATATATAGAATTAAATATTAAAATAATTTTTTTATATAAAATATTAAAATATGTACATATGGATTTTTTTTATATTAATACATGTATAATCAAATTTAACAACAGTGAAGTATAAATAATGAATTAAATTAAATTAATTAAACATTAAATCCAGCACTTTCTGTGAAATGATGAGGGCTGTGATAAAATATTATATACGGCGTAAGTATGATTCTAAAAAACATAACATAATTTATCTAGCTTTTTATTGAAGTCTGCAAGTGAAGCAAAGCCAGTGAGTCACTTTATTCTTCTGAACAATTTGTTCCTGCAGCAGAAACCAACCTCTGCAGATCTGGCAACCAGCAAGAAGAGCAAAGAGCAGCGAGACAGGTATGTGTGTGTGTGTGTGTGTGTGTGTGTGTGTGTGCTCAGCTGACATACGCTGCTTTAGACGCCTGTTCATGTGATCCATGTGTGTTCAGGCTGCTTCTTCAGGAGCATCACGAGCAGCGAGCGCGAGACGCCTGCGGTCTGATCACCGAGCTGCTCACTGCACCCATCCAGCTTCCCACAAACCCTCAGCACTGGTGAGTTCTGGGACGGCCTCCTCTGGGCTGCAGCTGCTGTTTCTGATGTGCTTTGTTTGGAGACATCGACGCTAAACTTCCTGTCCTGTCAGGAGCAGTGAGAGGATTCAGAGCAGGAGTCAGAGCAGACCTCTGGCTTCTCTGGGAAAGACCGTCGTGCTTCGGAGGAAACCTGCAGCCAAAACACAGGGGTCTCTGAGCGGCAGACTCGGCCTGCACAGACCAGGTTCATACTCTGTTCATTATCGCATTTATACATTTCAGAATGAGCTAATATTCAAAAATGTGACCCTGGAGCACAAAATTCTCTATTGATGAAAATCATCTTTAAAGCTGTCCAAATGAAGATCTAATCGATGCATACTACTAATCAGAAATTAAGTTTTGATATATTTACAGTACCAAATGTACAAAATATCTTCATGGAACATGATCTTTACTTAATATATATATAATTTTGAGCCATACAATTTATTGTTAGCTTTTTTTTCAGAATATTCTATTTTCCTTCAGTTCTTTTCTTAATAATACAGTACTTACTATTAATATTATTAATCACAATATAGCCGTTTTTTATCTTTGCTATTTAAAATAAGAACAAAGATGCAAATAAGCAGTAATTTAATCGGTAACACTTTACTTTACAAACACAACTTGTGAATTAGTATATTAGTAAAAGCTGAAATTAACATTAACTAAGATTATTAAATGATTTAGAAGTATAGTTCATTCTTAGTTCGTGTTTACTAATGTTGTTAACTAAAGCGTTACCATTTAATAAAGAGCAGCGAGAAATTCCCTCTTTCCTTGTAATGTTTGATTAATATTGAGACAGATCTGTGTTAAGATCTACTGTACTGCATGGATCTGATATAATACTACACATCACAAACAGCAGCAGTCGTTCAGAAGAGAGCAGAGAAACAGAAAACATACAAATGAAGATGTTTAATTGCTCTTTGGATCTTGTGTTTCAGCCAGCGCTCTTCCGGCCGATCGCTTATCCCAGGTCACTCGCCGCGGGATGCTGTCCGAGCCCAAGCCCAGACCAGAGACTAAGACTCTTCAGCAGAGTACGGATAGTTTAGAAATATCACAATCAGATTTATCTGCGGGTATGCTTACACACACACACACACACACACACACACACACACACACACACACACACACACACAAGACGTTTGTCTTACTGAAACCAGGGTTATTATAGATTACTAAAACTGAAGCTTAAAGCATAAAAAACCGGGTAACTCTAAAATAAAGTATATTAAAAACTTTAATAAATAAATACTTTTTTAAATACAAAATTCAAACAAAATTAGTACAAATTTAATAATTAAACAGGAAATCAAAAAATCTAAACTAATTCAGAAATTAATAAAATAATTAATACAATTAATTAATAAAAATTATAATACTTATAATAATTATAAAACTGGGTGAAACTTTCAGTAAAAAGAACAAACAATTAAATATTTGCAAAAAAATAAATAAGTGAAGATATATACACACACACACATATATATATATATATATATATATATATATAAATATACACATATATACACATTATAAATGTGAAAATTAGACATGGATAGATGAATCTATTTTTATTGCATTTTCTAAAAAAAAAAAGTTACAGAAACGTTAAGCTAACAATTATTGAAATCATTTAAAAAGTAAAATAAATACATAATTTTAGAAAAAAAGCTAAATAATTGTGTGTTATGTTGTGTGGAGATGACAAATATATTCCTCTCATCTTCAGCAAAACAGAGAGCAGTGAAAGAGAAAGATGAGAGACAGGAGAGAGACGCCGTGAGTCTGTGGAGTCCAGACGAAGAAGATCAGGACATCAGACCGGTGAGACACTAACTAACTAAACCTCTAACCCTCTGCTAGTCTTCTGACAGTTTAGCCGAGTTTTTTGTTTGTATTTATTTGTAACTTGTTACTTTTGTGCCACTCACAGTCTATGAACAGAACACACACTAAATAAAATAATAAACAAATAGAGAAGGTTATATGGCCAAAAATGACCTCCGTTGGAAATTTGAGGGAAATATGAAAAACAGGAAAATACAAAGCAATTTTTTGGGTACAATCTACAAGTCAGCCGTGATTAGCAATGAATGAATATATATGCAAATATAAAACCTACTCTTAAAAGTACTCTTTATAAGCAAATGAATAATACATTTTAATGATTATATTTATCAATAAGTTTCCATTTATAATTAATAATTATATGTAGTGATTAATAGTATACATTTTTTATTTATTATTTTTTTTTTTATTAACCTAAACACTACATTTATTTTAAATATTTTATTTTTTTCTATAAATTAATATTGTAAAAAATTTGCACCATTTATTTCTAATAAAATTTCACTTTCTAATAAAATATTATACAAAATATTTCATATAATTTAAAATGAACGTAGTTCAAATAAATAAATAAATACATACATAATTTTGAAATACACCATTTATTTCTATATTAATATTGCGTATATTATCTAGTACTATCACTTTACAATTCTGAATAGTAAAAATATTATGGAAACACAATATAAAGTAAAACATTGATGAAATAGAATTAAAGAGTCAAATAAAGTCTAATTTTATATATAGAAATTACCCCTTTTTTTTACTTAAACTTACATTTGTTATTTTATATAGAGATGAAAACTAAAGAATGCACTATTTATTCCTATGTATAATATAGAAACTATTAGAAAAAAATCTTACATTTACTTAAGGAATAAATAAATAACAATTTATTTCTATATAAATATTTTGAATATTGTCTGTCTATCAAGTAAATAAGGAAACAAACTGCAGTGCTTTAGGTTGACTGTAAACGTTGTACTGCTCGTCTCGGGGGATTCCCGTCTCTTCTCCAGGGCTGTGAGGAGCTGGATGAGGGCTGGACTGAAGCAGATCTTCTGCGTGATCTGGATCTGGATGCTCTTTCTCAGAGCTCCGGCAGCGTCTTGAGTAAACTGGACTGGGCCGCCATCGAGAGGATCGTGGCCGAGTAGCAGTGAAGGAGATGTTTTCCTCAAGCGTCCAGATGCTGCACAGCTGCAGACTGTAAATGATTGTGGTGTGTGTGTGTGTGTGTGTGTGTGTGTCTTGAGCAGAATAAACAGGAAACTCTGGCAGTTGTTGGATTCATTTCAGAACACAGAGCCTTCCAGAAACTACACGACGGGCCTTGAAATGTCTCGACTGTGTCAGTTTGCATTACTTTTTTTTACTGAAAATCCTTATGAATAAAATGTGCCGCAGGCGTTAATATGAAACTGAAAATCTCACATCTCTTATTTTTTAATGACTCGGATCATCAATAACATATGAGCACCGAACATCATCAGCTTGTGAGAAAAAATATCATTATTATTAGATTAGATTTTGTTTTTGGTTGTGTATTTATATTATAAGGTGTGCTGAAAAATTATTAATTGTGATTAATCGGATATATATATATATAGATAAATATAAATACATAAACTATACTGCTTATATGAAATATATTTATTTATAATATAAAAACAGACATATAAATAACGTTACATGTAAATATTTTCAAAATATATACTGTATGTGTGTTTTTACATACGTAATAAATATACACAGTACATACATTATGCGTACTTTTATTTTGTATTTGATTAATCGTACAAAAAGGGCATTTCTAACTAAATACATTTTTACTTTAATTTTATTATTATTATTTATTGTTGTGTATGAATAAACACACTATAAGAACTTTAAGTAAGAGCGTTTGTCAAAAAAGAAAAAGTAACGGGTTATTGTGTGTCGCGATGACGCTGTTAAACTTGTGTGTCCGAGAGACTTTTATTTTGACTCTCGGCGTCCCGGAAGTTTGTGATATTACTGTCATGGCGGATCACAGTAGGGATGCTGGTGAGTTTTGAGTTTAGTTTATTGTTTGTGAAGTGTTTCTGTCGTCAAACCGCGGGAGAGCGTTTGTCTGAAAGCGTCGGTGGTTTAATGAAGTCGGTTACAGTCACAGCGGCTAATAATGATCGCAGACTCCTGCACATGTGACGATTCTTCAGTAATAACCAGAATATGTAGAATCGTTAGTATTATTTCTGTTCAAATTGTCTTAACTGGCCTGAAGTGAAATTACACGAAAAAAGTTCGCGGTATGTTTTACTATGGTAGTACTATGGTATTCATTAAAGTGGCCCGAGTAACGTTACTTTATAATACTGCAGTATACTATACTACATCTCATAACCTGGATATATTATACAAGTGCTATGATTGTGGTAATCATGGAAATACATATCAAAGGTGTCCATGTCCTGTTCATCACTGCAGCACAGTAGAAATTATAATAATATGAGTTTTAGAATTAAACTTATTTTGCACAGCTGCACCTGCACATTATCCATCATTCAATTAATGAAACCTATTCTTAATGTGTATATATCACTCGCACACCATACGTTTTTATAATGTTACGTAATCATAGACAATTTGGGATGATGGTGAGGATTTTTCATTTTATATATTTTATTTTTATAAACCACTAAACGACAATACCTTTAATAAATGTAATAATTCTATAACAGAAATAGAAATGTAAAAAAATCTAGCTCAAGTTTTACATTTAGAATATTATTATTAATAATAATTGTATTTGTACATTTTCGACTGCCTTACATACATTATTCAATATTTATATAATAATAATTTCTGAAATTCTGTAATAATAATAATAATAGAAAATCAAACACATTTTCACTTTAAAATATCATTTAAATGTTTTATTATTTATTGTTTATGTAATAATAATATTAATGGAAATTATCACAGAAAATCTGAATAATTTCAATAGCAGATATATTTAAATATTTATCATGTTTTATTTGATTAATTTGACTAATGATGATAATAGTGATGCTGAACAGTTGATTTGCTCTGATCTCAGGTGACTCCAGCAGAGATGAAGATATCTCGTCTGTCATGGGCTTCTCGGGGTTCGGTGAGTGTGTCTGGACCTGTGTATGTGTGTGTGTGTGTTTTCAGCGTCACATGTTCAGTTTGAATGCATAAACGTCTCGTTTGTTTCCTGCTCAGGGAGGAAAGCTCGAACCTTTGACCTGGAGGCTATGTTTGAGCAGACGAGGAGGACGGCCATCGAGCGCAGCCAGCGAGTCTTAGGTCTGTGCTCCGTTATTTCACCTCTAGACATAAAATTTAGTAGAATTCTGTTCACTTTGAGTTTCTCTGTCACAGAGGAGCGTCAGAAACAGGAAGTGGAGGTCAGCAGCAGCTCTCGGGGCGACGGGCCATCCACGTCTAGGTACTGTCAGCTGCATTTCTTTCGTATTTCAAGTATGAACAACAAACTTCAACATTCATAAACAACACTGGGTGACATTACCAATACAATCATAGCCATTACACACAACAGTACTTTTTGCAAAGGTAGTAATTCTATAATAATAATAATATAATAATAATTTTGAAAATTAAACTTACTTTACCCTTTAGAATATAATTTTTATTTATTATTAGTATTAATTATTAATAATAATAATATTTCAAGTATAAATGCATGCAAAAATAATATAGGAATAAAATTAAGAAAAAAAAGAATAAAGCATATTTAAAGAGGAAAATAATAAAAAAGAAATAATTTAAAATATAAAATAAAAAAAATACAATATCCATAAGTGTTAATATTGATGAACAAATAAAAAAAAGATATTTTCCATATATATATATTTCTCTAGATATCTCCAGTGACATAACCCTATAATGAAATATTCTTAAAATTTCTTTTACTTTATCGGGCGCTTAAATTTTCTAAGATAAGATCTGTGCTTTTTTTCAATTATTCTTATCTATTAAAGAATTAAAAGAAAAAAAATCCCGTAATAATTTTTACATTAACTATGATAACAGTGTCCTTATGGACTTTTAGAGATGCAGTCACAGGAAGAAGAAACATTCCCTCGTGGATCGAGTAGACCATAAAGATAATCAATACCTGTTTCCTGACAGTTCTTCAGAAGAATCGACTTTTTCCGTCATCATGTGTTTGTGTGAACAGGAAGCAAGACTCTGATGTCATCGCTCCTCCATGCCCTGTGGCGCTCGGCGCTCAGACAGAGGAGGGCGATAATGAGGAAGACGACGATGAAGATAACATGGTCGGGCCACCGCTGCCGCCCGGATACAAGCTCAGCACCACTGCTGATGATGACGACGACGATGATGATGATATGAATGATGATGATGATGATGATGATGACGTAGGTGTATTTTCATCTTTCAGTCCCATAAAATATATTCTTAACTGCAGATAAGATCGATTTTTATTTTAATATTGTTTTCAAATTTGCTTTGAATTTTAGTTTAGTTTAGTTTATGAACGGTTTTCTTAGTTTTCGTTTCGTTTTTATTTTGTGAAAACATTTCTATTTTATTTTTATATATTTAGTTTCAGTTTTAGTAATTATAGTTTGGCACAGTTAGCAGAACACTTCCAGTATGCAGACCAAAGAAAGGTATTTAT
>JAUCNO010001851.1:13617777-13628093 GCA_032353835.1 Enteromius viviparus
TGCTTTGCAGTAGGTTGTTATTTTATAGTTTTATTCTGTAAAGACAAAGACTTGTTAATGTTTAATGTTCATTTAACTTTGAACAAACTGTTGCACATAAAAAATAACATGAATTTAAACCTACAGTAAGTTACTGGAAAACAGCTGCATAACTACAGCATTTTTTTTACAGTGTAGGGTATATATTCAAATTATATTTTTGTCGCAAAATTCCTTTGTTTTTATTGCTGGAATGTTTTAAAATATGTATTTCTAACAGAGGGAAGAGAGGAGATATTGAACCTAAATTGCTCAGTTATAAACTTCATCCACTGCATAAAAGAAAAATGTCATATGGATCCCCAAGGTAACAATGTATGCTTTAACTCTGGTCTAATTAGGGGTTAATATTTAAGATGAATTGAGTTGAATGTAACATTAATGTCAGTGGTTGAATTATATTCTTATTTTTTTTAAGTATACGTTGATTCTGCCTTTGCAAAACACTAGGCTTGGTGATGCTTGCTGTGGCGTTGCTATGTAGTTTATGTGCTCCCACTGTTTTGTTTTGTTTAAAAACCCAGTGAAGTTTTATTCTTAAGTTCTGGAGTTTGTTCAACTCCAAGCAACACTAAAAATCAGAAACACACTTGCTAAGCCATAACTTTTAATTTGAAGCTGAAAAGACTCAGTGTAGATGATCTAATAAAAGAACTGCTCTCTGCAGACACTGTGGACTTGATGGACCGGATGGGAGAGCTGGTGAACTTGGCAGAAAGAGCGCAGAGCACCGACCTCGTCAGCAGTTTGCTGAAGGAGAGAGAGAGCTATATTCCATTACGTGTATCTCGTGAGTTTGCCCTCACCTACTTCAAGTACCATAACTACTGTATCAGTAAAAAACAGCTTTGTATGTTCTCTCGTGCAGGAGGTGAAAGCAGTGAAGGTCCAAAGTATACTGCAGTATTTGACTTTGGGACAAGTTACCCTGAGCTAGCAGGCAATGCTTCTGTTTCTTGTTTTTTTTTATCTAATATTTATTAAAAAGAAAGAAAAATGCTTATTACTACTTGCTCATTGTGTACTATAAAAGGATATTCCCACACAAAAAATACGAATGAAATGGACATTGACTAAATCAGCAGAAATATTTTGTTTTGAATATTACAATATCTGTAGGTTATCTATTTATTCTTATTTGTTTTTCTGCTAAATTTAGAGATTGTGAGAAAACTGTCAAATCCTTCAAAGGAGAGGGACAAAAGGGGAGGGGCATCTAAAAGAGGAGGAGTTGGTCAAAACCGCCTCAAAGCTGCTATCAACTTTAAGAAAGCCATCACAACACCTCGGAGCTGAAGAAACCCTTGCTCTGTGTTCTTTAACATATTGTAAATATTTTATTTGTAGAATCACTGAATGACTCCTTTGTTATATTATATATATATCAATATGAAGAATACATTTTGTTCAAAGGTTTGGGATCACTACATTTAAAAAAAAAACTTTTATTCAGCAATATTCCATTAAAATTGATCAAACGTGAGAACAGAGATATTGTTACAAAATAATTTTAATTTAAATAAATTCTGTTTTGATAAAAGTGTATTAATTCACGTATCCTGTTTTCACAAAAATATGTTTTCAACATTGACAATACAAAAAAATTATTGAAAAAAGTTGTTGAAGTCTCTATCAAAATGATCCAGAATAGTTATCCGATAAATTATAAACTTGCTAAATTTAACAATGGTATCTCTCCAATTTGCTAATTTTGCCTTTAGGCTGGAGAAACAATCGATCATTTGTTTTGGGACCGTGCTTATTGTAAAGTGTTTTGGGTTGACTCTTCTAACTATTTATTTCCAAACTTCAGTATAACCCCCCAAATTGTGTTTTTTGTTCTATTGTTATTTCTTGCTAAATTTTACATTCATCAATTTTTAAAGAAAACTCTTTACTTTTTAATTTTCAGGAATGTTTTTGATGTACATGTGAATTATTTGGGAAACTCTAATAATGCTATTGCATGTAAGAGTTTTTCTAGGTGTAAGTCTTATAAGCTAAATATGCTATTCCAAAAGCTCACACAAGCAGGTAAAGAAATCTGATGTCTTTGTTTTACATGGTATTGAAAAGACTTTGGTCAACAAATAATTGACAATAATAATTAGTGCTGTCAAAAAGAGAAGAATCTAAAGAACCATTAGGGCCAAACTTGACTAAAGGCAACAATCAGGAATTGCACCAAAACAATGACATATTCTCTTGGGGGAAGGAGTTCTTGCATAAATTGTTGATAAGTAAAAGGGACACTTTGATCGTCTAAAGGTTGACTCACTAAAAATATATTTTTATATCAAATATATTTATAGTTCCAAATAAAATTATCATTACATATAAGTGACTAACTTAGCAAGGGTTGTTAAGAAATGTCTTAACTTTAAACAAATTATTAAGAGTGGAAAAATCCACTAACTCAAAACCCCCCCACAGCCCGATCAGCTAGCATAACGCTTTTTAAAATTAAATTAGATTTTGAATTCCAAACAAAGTCAAATATAATTTTGTCCACAGTTGTACAAATTTCAACAGAAACATCCAATACCATTGCAGGATAGATTACCCGAGATACCCAACTACTTTTTTCTAATCTTTACATATAATTACACCTAAATATTTGACTGCAGATTTTACTGGAATGTCACAAACTTTAGCATCAGAAGAATCTTTTATAGAAAAGACATTTCATTTATGAATATTAAGACATAAACCAGAAGCAGAGGGAAAAAAATTATATTAAAGGAACTTGTTCTTTATTTTTCAAAAAAAAAGAGTAGTGTCATCAGCCAGTTGGCTTATTAATATGATTTGATTTGCCACAGAAATACCTTTCAAATTACTACTTTGAATGTGGATGACTAAAATTTGCATAGGAAGCCAAAAAAATAAGGCGAGATAGGACAGCCTTGACGGATGCCTCTCATATTAAACCTGTGACCTGTACCATGTTGTAATTTAATTGACGCATTGTCATTATTTTACAAAGTTTGAACTGCATTAATGAAACTAGAGCCAAAACCAAAAACACTCAAGGACTTGTAATGCAATCAAATGCTTTCTAAAAATAAAGAAAAAGCAAAAGCAAAAAAGTGTAATCTAAAATCAAATCCGAATTATCTAAAAGAACAAGCCTAATATAGTTAGAAATAAGTCTGTCTGCCATAAAGCCAGACTGACATTTATCTATATCAGGGGTGAGCAACTTCGGTCCTGGAGGGCCGGTGTCCTGGAGAGTTTAGCTCCAATCCAAATCAAACACACCTGTAACTTTCTACTGATCTTGAAGACACTAATGAGCTTCTTCAGGTATATTTGATTAGGGCTATCTAGAACACATTAAATCTTCTTAGCAAAAATCATGGCTAATATTTTATAGTCATTATTCAGAAAATAATAGTCAATCGCCTCGGAAATATCTTGAATCTGAAAAGGAGCATCACACAAGTTCTTTCCAGAATCATTCATTTTAGAAATAGAAATCTGTATCAAAGGAGTTAAAGAATAAGTCCAAATTCTGTTGAGAGTATCTGATAAAGGTCTTTATAAAATTCTTTACAATACTTTATAATTCTATAAAACCACTCCATTTACATTAAGACTGCTTATAGAATTTAGATGATTTCACTGTTTCTCTAATCTAAAAAAAAGATGGAATAGCACTCTCCCTCCTCTTATCTTCTTCTCCAGCAAACAAAAGCACCCTTTGCTTTTTGAATACACAAGCCATCTAATCAACACTTGACAAAACTCTGCATCCTCTAATAAAGTTAGATAAGTTTCCAATATGAATTATATGTTAGTAAGAAGATGGGTTATCAAAAGACAGAATAATAGATTTATGATCAGACAAAGGAGAAGGCAAGATTTCAGCCCTATTGACAAAATTAGATATAGAGTCCGATATCAACCAAAAATCTATTCTAGATTTAAGAGAAGCAGAACTACCAAGTAAACTGTAAATCATGAGGATGTTTACCGCCAAATGTCAATTAGGCCAAATCAGGAGATTAAACCACAAAGGCCCAATGAATTATCAGTTTAGGATTGAATTATCAAAATAGCCTACTCTAAATGTGTTTCTACTGAATCAAATAATTTGAGGTTGTTTTTTGTGGCAATAAACCCATAAATGTTCAATACTCTAAAAAAAAAACACACAATAAAGCACACTAGTTCATTTCTGTTATTTTTGCTTGTAAGTGTGGTGAAGTGGATCAGGGGTCAGCAGCAAAGACATTGGTAATAAAATGGGATTAGATACATTTGTGTAATTTAATTATTGCAGGTTTGCGTCATTTTCTGAGATTATTTTAATTAATTTGATTAATACTACATCTGTTTTTTGAGAGTTAGATGATTTAATGCACATTTAGTCTACAGAGCTACACTGTATTCACACACCGCTCACAAGATTTCTGATTTCTCACAACATTAAAATTTTAATATAATATATAAGTAATATTATTACGTCATTCGCGTTAGTTGTAGTGCGTTACCCCCCAACACCTTTCTTGACTTGCTAACAACAAATCACTTGGACCCTCTGTCGTGAACAGATAGGCCTATTGCATAAGAGCTGGAAAGGTAGAGCTGTACATGTGCTAGTTAAATAGTAATGTGAATTCAGTCAGTCTAGGAACTGAGCACGAGGACGGCAGCACACAATGTCTGGGAAAGACTTTGACTCGCTAGAGAAGGTTCTGGAGACTTGTGTACCTGAGGCTGAACTCAGAGAAATCCGAAAACTGCTGTTCGGAAAAGAACTGAAGTAAGTCACAAACGCGCATTCACGACTAGACGAAGACTACAAACCCCACAGCTCAGCTCAGTTATGACCGGAGGGAGCTGCAGTTCATTCATCAATATCCTGCACCGTGAAACTACGTAAATCTGACATATGTAAGGGGAGTAACATGCGTTAGCGTTTGTCCAAATGTAAGAGAGCTCTAATATAAGAATTTTAGTTCATAACATCTAAACTGAGTAAATGATTTATGGTGGACTTTGGACACAAATGGGTCTCTGGGAGTGGGGTTGATGTCAACGATGGACATCTGACACAATCTATCTTAAAAGGACGATATCATTCCCATAGATGTCCCATTAATAGAAATGGCCAACCTTTTACTTGGTTTCATTTGCGCTTTATTTGCAAAAACGAAAAAAAAAGACATAATAACGTTGACATTTACATGACGACAGCTTTTGTCTATTCAAGCAAATACACATCGTGTAGTAAAACTGTTTGGTTTTGCTAATTTATTCAGTTTTTTTTTTGTTAGAAACCTGGAAAATGTGCCTCAGATTTGCTTAGTAGCTAAATCCTAAAAGCACTTTTAAATATACCAATAAATGCTGTTTAAATTCTACTTCTATGGCATTTAACCATGGTTTTACTACAGATGAAACCATTTAAAGCACACATAAACTACACTAACTATAGTTTAACCATGGTAATCTAATTGTGATAATTTGGATGGTAATCAATTTGCCAAAAAATCATGGTTGCTACATGGTAATGGAAATCATGTTTTGGTCCATTGTTTTCATCCAAAATAAATTACAATCATCATTGCTCCCTGCCCGATTTGTTTGATTTAAGAATGTACATTTAAAACTTTAGGAAGCTGAACCTTCCCCAGAGTGCAATAGATGCTGCAGTGGAGCAAGATTTTGATCTGAAGGGTTATGTGTTTGAGGCTTCTCCAGAGCAGCTCAGACCACCCAGAACTGTCCGTGTAGGACTCATTCAGAACAAGATAGTCCTACCCACTGATGCTCCTGTACTTGAGCAGGTGAGAGAACAAAGTACACAGTGAAAAGGACTGCTGGCAGTTACATGTATGTGTTGTCAATTTGAGCTCATCACTCTCGGTTGTCTCAGTATTCTCATTTTGTTCTCACAGATCACAGCTCTGCACAAGCGCGTGGGGGAGATGGTGGAGGTGGCGGCCATGTGTGGGGTCAATATCGTGTGCTTCCAGGAAGCCTGGAGTGAGTACACAAAAACACACAAACACATGCATGTATCTGTCTCTCTTTGCACTGAATTTATCGCTTTCCAACTGCAGCAGGAATGTATGCAGCTCTCAGGTGTCATGTGAAGTTTATTTTTTCCTTTTTTTAAATACATGCATATTATTTTTTGTTTTTTTTTTGTTGGCCAACCTTGTTTTTGTGGGGTGTTTTAATGAACCAGACCACACTTTTGAAAAAAATGAACAAGCAATACTTTTCAAGGTGTTTGTATACTACGTAATGGTCTTAAAAATGTAATTCTGTATTTTTCACAATATTCCTAGTTGACTTACTATTTGAATGGATACAGTTCAAAACGTGTGTGTGTGTGTGTGTATGAACATTAAATTATTCATAAATGGGATTAAATAAATGGATATATATATATTAGCGCTGTTAAATCGATTAATCATGAAAAATTTCATACAAGATAAAAGTTTTTGTTTAAATAATATATGTATGTGTACTGTGTATATTTATTATGTATATATAGATATGCACATTTAGAAAATATTTACATGTATTTATATGCAAACATTTATATTCTTGTATTTTAAATTATATATATATATATATATATGGTTAACATATAAACATATATTTTTCATGAATACATGCATTGTTTCTATTTATATATACATAATAAATATACACAGTACACACACAAATATTATGATAACAAAATATTTTATTTATAATTTAGTAATTGTTTGACAGCCCTAATATTTATATATGATTTGATAAATCAGCCCTACTATATAATATCTCAAATATTTAATACATAACCATTTCTAAGCAATTTAATGTTTAATCTTAAGTAATTAATGATTACTTATCTTTCTACTTTTGACTGTTCACTTCAGGAGACTTGTGATGTAATTAGTCTATCAATTAACTATATAATATGATTAAAATCTACATATTTCATATGTCATATTTCTATATAAATTTAAAACAATTTTAAAAGTACTTTTAGATCCACATCACTCTATATCCATTTCCTGTTGTCCTCTGAGTAATTACTGAGCTTATTTATGAGCGTATGGATCGGAAGACTTCTTGGCCTTCAGTGACGTAACATGGCGGTGAAGACATCAGCGGAATCTGGTTTACATCAGCAGAGCGCAGCAGGACGGTAGTGATGACGTTTCAGCTGCGCTCGCAGTTTGTCTGTTTGTGTTGGCTGTGGCGTGCTGTAGGGATGCTTTCTGATGAAAGGGAGTCTCATGCTCCAATTATAAACTCTCCAGGCATCCCAAAGGTCATTCAGTCCCTCTGGGTCTCAACAGGTCTTCTTTGCCCAGGCTTGAACCATCTTGACCACCACCCCACGTAAACCTTTGACCCCTGGGCTCTGACTTCCTGTGTTTCCAGGCAAATCTACGAAGCATGTTTGCTTTGATAGTAGTCATTTAAAAATCCCATGTAAACAAATAATCTTTTTGTCCTGCTCTAAACAAAACAACAACTGCTAATGAAAAATAAGAGCATAAACCTATCCGCTGAACTCCTCATCCTCCCTTTCAGCAAACAAAACAAAGTTTTATTGGACACCAAGGAGAGTCAATTTGGATAGTTTAAACTCTCATAAATAAAAATCGGTTCTGGTAATAATAAATTCTTTCAAGGAAAGTGCATATATTTTTTTTCCCTGTGTCTTCTTTCAATAGCAATGCCTTTTGCATTCTGCACACGAGAGAAGGAGCCCTGGACAGAGTTTGCTGAATCGGCCGAGGATGGGCTCACCACACGCTTTTGTATTCAGGTAAGAGTTAAATAAATGGATGACTTCCTATAAAAGTTACAATCATCCTTTTCTATAAAGCTTCACTTCTTGTCAAATATTTAACCTCAGTCTGCTAATTGATTATTTGTTTGCTCCTCAAACTCAAAACGAGGCTGTACGTTAGCATGAACTAAATAGTTTTATTCCCTTGTGCCCATTGCAAAGGGAGCTGATTTAGATATAGGGCATGTTTGTTTTAACTGGTGTAGTGCTGTGCAGCTGCTTTGAGGCTGGTGATTTGTTAATGGTTGTAGCAGGAGGTTAAACCCACAGAGGGGTCCACGACGAGAGCCACAGGCCGATGAGCTCTGCGGCACGTAACTCTGGAATCTTCTGACACTGAACTCTGAGGAATTAGCTGACCTTTGACCGTTTACAGAGAAACTGCGTCTATGCTTTTGTGAATATGTCCTGATATGACAGTTCTAGAACTAATAAGTGCTGTTTTATTTATTTATTTATTTATTGTGTGCTTCTTTTTAGGTTAGTCTTTTATATATATATCTATATCTCAAACTGATTCTTCAAAACAGCTAGAGATTATACAAAATATAAAATTATTTGATATATGTATGTATGTGTACTGTATAATTGTGTATATATTTCAGAAATAATTTATATATTTTGAATATTTATTTATAATATAAATTATATGGATTTAAATATAGACATGTAAATATATGTGTAAATATTTTCTAAATATATACTGTATGTGTGTGTATTTATATCCACATATTAAATATAGATAGAACACACATATAATGGATAAAAAAACAACTTTATTTTGGATGCGACTGATCAAAATGAATAATTTGACAGTTTTACAGTTTTTCTCGATTGCTAAAACACTATAACCAAGCTTTTAAACTAAAATTTCAAAACCATAATGCTATTTTTCTGAAAGCACACCCATTTGCCTGAACTATAAACACTATTTTCTGCTTTAACACATGAGTCAAATTTGGTGAACTGTTAGTGCAAAACTCTACACACAAATCCCTACATTTCTCAGTGCTTACACCACAAGATCTAACTGTCATAAACTGTCAACCAAAATTTCTACGCATTTCTTTTCATATGCAGTCTTTTTTAATCCCAAAATTTTCAATCCCAATTTAACATCCCACATACAGTAATGTGTACATTTGTACTTTTGAAATGAATGTATGGCATACATAAACAGCACAGTCTTCTGCATTTCAGTACAGTAACTGCCAAACTGATGTCATATAGTTTACATCAGGGAACACTAGCAGAGTGTACTGTTATATTGACAACATACAGTAACTAAACATTTAGCCTATCATGTTTGTGAAGAATGACACAAGGACATCAGGTATGCGAGAGGATTTTAGCCCCACTGTTTGTCCAGAGCCAGTATAGCCTGGGATGGAGACCATATTTTTTGGCCTGACCCAGAGCAAAGACGGGATGCTGAGGCAGAAAATTTCTCTCTATATATATATTCTATATATAACAGTTGTACTGTGTAATAAAATTGGGTGAGATGTTATGGATTTGTGTTTACTGTTGTGAGAATATGAGGCATAGTTTCAAGAAATGTGTTTAAGTAATCAAGAAAAAACTGTAATACATTCAACAACAAAACATCTCTTAGGAGTCTTGCTTGTCTCTGTGTCTTGGTCTGATGACGGCTCACTCAGGGCTGGTCTGAGGTAAGACACCAGTTCAGTCTGTGTGACACGCTGCTGTCAATCAACTGTTGTGGGCGTGGCCTCTGTCGGTGTGATGCCACACCAACATGCATTTGAGAATGGCTTGATTTCAGAAGGGGCAATTAATTTTTATTAAATCAAAAGAAATCTATCTGTGGATCTTTATCATTGTAGGGTAGTTGTGTACTCACACTCCCAAAACACATTTCAGTCCAAACAGCTTAAAAAAGTAAATGTGGCACCAGATTTAACAGTATTAGTAAACATGAAATAAGAATGAACTACTTATACAACATTTATTAATCTTAATTAATGTTAATTTCAACATTTACTAATGCAATAATATTATCAATAAACAATAGAATAAAATAAAATAATAGAATAAACAAAAAACAACTGTATTTTTTGTTAACTAACATTAACAAAGATTAATACACAGTGTTATAAATGCATTGTTCATGGTTTGTTCAAGTCAGTTAATACATTAACTAATGTTAACAAATGACCCCTTATTGTCGATTCTATTCTATATATTCTGTCTATCTAGCTTCAAAAGCGGCACCTAGTGGCCAAGAAATTATTTTCATTTTCATTCAGACCAATGCGAAAAGACCAACAAGTGGATGGGCAACATGTTCATTTAAACGGGATTCGTTTTTTGAAAACGATTCAGTGATTCATAGTCGACTATTTCTTTTAAGAGACTTTATACACAGTACACTTATGGCGCTTTTCCACTACACAGTACCAGCTCGCCTCGGCTCGACTCGACTCGGCTCTGTTTGGTTTTCCACTGT
>JAUCNO010001851.1:13628193-13639741 GCA_032353835.1 Enteromius viviparus
GTAAATGGAGTCGAGGAGTCGATTCCACCGACTCCAAAATTAGGAGTCGGGAGTCGGAGTCGACTCCAAAAAAAACGAAACCGAACACCCCTAGTGTTTGGTTTTGTTTTTAGGGTATTAATGTAATGTTTGTGAATTATTATATTTTAATACATTTGATATGAAACGAAAATCAAACTAAAGTTTGCATTGTTTTTGCAGTGGCTGCCAGAGGCCGTGGCCGGGGTGGACCAGGACGAGGGAACGTGTTCCAGAAGAGGCGCTAGTTTTATGTTAACTTTTTTTTAAAAATTTTCATCATTTTGGTCTTTTTTATAATATTTTATGCTTTGGCAAATAAATGGTTGATTTTAGCTATTTTTCCTGGTTCTGTGAGTTTTTTTTCATTCTTCTTGTCATGTTTATTGTTCTAGCCTTACTAAATGAGCTGTCAAGTAATAAGACTGTGAAGCAAATGCAGGGAGAACACTAACGTATTCTCTTAAATTCTACCAGTTAAGCTGTTGGTCATTACTAAAGGTGTCCAGCCACTTAATTTACATGAGTTTCACATGGTTATAGATATTGGGTACCTAACCAATGTTCAACCAAATATCTGCAGGTGGATAGCAGTGCATATCTTAACACTTTCATTAGTCCTGCAGGTTAAGAAATGACATGTAAAGCACATGTAAATTCTCTTGAAAAGTATAGTAGATGTACTACAGGCTGACACACACCTTATCAGAAGTACTGTAGTTTCATAGTGAACGTTTCTTCAGCGATGAACTGTAAGGACTGCTGCAATGGTTGCCTCCAATGTCTCTTTGGTTATGAAACCAATGTAATGCTGGTTATTCATAACAAAGTCTTAGGAGCCCTTTTCAGACTGATCCAGTTGTTAATCATCGCCTATGTTGCCGTGTGAGTATATGTTACGAGATTTTGACAATATTGATTGCATCTACATGTATTCATCTCATATTTAAGGCTATTTGAATAAGAGTAATTAAAGCTTGAGGTAAAGGTATTTATTTTTTGTGCTTCTGTTACAATAAGTGTATGATTTTTCTGTTAAGATATGTCTGCTGGATTCAGCGTGCTTACCAGGAAACCGACTCCGTGATCAGCTCAGTCAGCACGAAGGTGAAAGGAAACTTTTTGACTAATTCGTCCATTTTGGGGGTTCATGTTTGGGACGTGCCTGAATATGTTATCCCACCTGAGGTATCTACATTTAAGAGAAATCCATTGCAATAGTTTATCTGACAGTTACTTTGTTTGTCCAAATGAAATTCTAGATTCAGTCAGCCTTGTTTTTATGTATTTGGTAGGGAGAAAACTCATTCTTTGTGTTAACAAATATGATTATGACTCCAGGCCAGACACAGACCAAGTGTCCTGAGGTACAGTCTAACACTTGGTATGTTTTGTCGATTATCCACAAGACAATGTAGCATGGTTTCATTACAAATTACTAATTTTTACAGATTCCAAGTGTATCCACCAAGTGTGAATCTGATAGTGACTGCAGAGAGGGACGCAATGACGTCCGTGGGAATGGTATGTGTCTTTGTTCTCTCAACTGTACTGTGTAACAGTTCAGCGTTTCAGATCTAAGCTGCAAGTCAGTGGCACAAAGTGAACTGTGTGTTCCTCCTCGCAGGTGTTCAGACCGGACATTGTGTCCAGTTCTCTGATACCATCAAAACCTGTGAGGTGCAGGCATGGTGTCCGCTTGAAAACGACAGCATCATTCCACAGTGAGCGTCTTTATAAGAGTGGGCAAATCTGATGTCCTTTGCTCGACTGAAACGCTGAATATCAATATAACCTGTGATTGTACAGACCGGCTCTTCTAGGTGCAGCAGCAGAAGACTTCACAGTGCTCGTCAAAAACAACATACAATATCAAAAGTTCAATTTTAGAAAGTAAGTTTATGCATTTTAGTTTTAGAAAGCCCATGGTCTATCATTCAAATATGTGACCCTGGACCACAAAATCAGTTGTAAGGGTCAATTTTTCAAATTTGAAATTTATAGATCATCTGAATGCTGTAATATAATAAGCTTTCCGTTGATGCATGGTTTTGTTAGAGTAGGACAATATTTTTAAAATTGTCCAAATGAAGTTTTTAGCAATCAAAAATTAAGTTGTAATATATTTACAGTAGGAAATGTATTAAAATATCTTAATGGAAAATGTTTACGTAATATCCTAATGATTTTTGGCAAAAAAGAAACCTCTATAATGTTGACCCATACAATGTATTTTTGGCTATTTCTACAAATATATCCCAGCAACAAACCAAGACTGGTTTTGTGGTCCACAAAAATGAGGTCTTTTAAATCTAAATGTTGGTGTGCTTTATTATTTCTAGGCGAAACATTTTGCATCACATCAACTCCACATACCTAAAAAACTGCACCTTTGATCGTAAAACAGACCCGCATTGTCCTATTTTTCGTTTGGGGAACATGGTGACTGAGGCAGGAGAGGACTTCAGTGTCATGGCTCTTAAAGTCTGTATCTTCAATAATACTTTTAATACTGTATATATGACTGTAAAGACATTTGAAATGCTATAAAAGATTTATGTTTCATTGATGCAAAATGTTTCTTGAGCATAAAATCAGCATATTAGATTGATTTCTGAAGGATCATGTGACACTGAAGACTGGACTAATGGCTGCTGAAAATTCAGCTTTGCCATTACGGGAATAAATGATAGATTTTAAATACTGAAAATAGTTGTAAAAATATTGTATTTTTGATGTAATCAATGCAGTCATTAAGAGCACTTCAATTTAAATGTGAAAGAACTATTAGTTCATTACTGTAGTTGACGGTGTGTTTTGATGTTGAAGGGTGGTATTATTGGGATTTTCATTGACTGGAATTGTGACTTGGACTTCCCAGAACGCTTCTGTATTCCCAAGTATTCCTTTAGCAGACTTGACAACAAAAATCCTGAAAATAATGTTGCCCCAGGCTACAACTTCCGGTAAATGCAGTTAAACTGAGTATAAGTTTTGTTTGCAAAGCTAGAGGGTAACAATGTTGTTCTTTCCCACAGATTTGCTAAATATTTTAAAAATAATGAAAATGTTGAAACACGAACATTGATAAAGGCCTTTGGAATCCGCTTTGATGTCATTGTGTTTGGGAAGGTTTGTCTAGTACAAAATCATCAGCATCTGTTTATTCAGTTTTTCTTAAAATAAACGATCTAATTGTCCCTGCAGGCTGGTAAATTCAATATTGTGCCCACTATTGTCAATCTTGGAGCCACTCTTGCCTTTCTTAGTTTGGTAAGCTCTGGTTTGGTGGGGGTTTTTTTCTCAATGTAAAATGCCTTTGGTTTAATAGTTTTCATGTTGTTCCTGAACTTCTCTCAGGTGGCTGCAGTCTGTGACTGGGTCATGCTTACTTGTATGAAGGATCGTGACTTCTATGCCAAACATAAATTTGTTCACATGGACCAAAAAGGTGACAACATGCCACTGGTAAGTAAACATTAAAGCAAATTATTCTATACGTGACTAACTTTTTTTTATGAAAAATATACTTCTTATAAAAATGATATTATTTTATACTGTTATAGAGCTCCATGGAGACAGCCTCATATGGGACTCCATGACGGAGTGATCTGGACACTTTCACCACACTTAAAAGCAGTAAAATTCAATATGTTGTTATATATACAATACACACAGGTTTGGGGCTGGTAATCTTGTTTAAAGAAGTCTCTTAGTCACCATTGCTGCATTTATTTAACCAAAAATACAGTATGTATCAATTTAAAATAGATGCTCTCTACTATACATTTCAAATGATTTATTCATTGCTATTTATTCATTTTTTCCTATTATGGCAAAGCTTTTTTTCTACCTTTAAATGGTAATGTATATTAACTTTAGTTTATCCATCACATTTGAATATGATCTACTTTCTTTTATGTATTACAGTTTATGAGTGTATCAGTGTATAATCACACTTAAAACGATTAGTAAATCAGGCCGGCTGTGCATGCTTGACCTCTTCATTTGATTTAAGTTCAAAGGCATCTGTGTTAGTATAAACATACAGCATTTTTAGTGGTTAATGTGATACTTAAATTGGTTGACTTGCAGATAAAAAACTGTAAAAATGACTCATGTTCTGTATTATTGACTGGTTTGTATCATTCCCTTTTAGGCATTGTCATTATGATTGAATGTCATAAACTCAATAAAGTCTCATCTATTAAAGTCTGTCTGAGACGGTATGGCCTATAGTCTAAGGCCACTGTATGTCCCATCAGGGCTGGGGTATTCTGCTCTTATCCTCCAGATACAGCAACAGGGTATTACTGGAACAGCATCTCTAGGTGTGCTGTCACCAAAGCGCCATCTGATGAATTGTGCATAGGCCCCATGACGCAGTTGAGCCTCCTCACGCAGCTCTGCCAGGGGATCCGCATAGAACAAAACGGTCTCCAGGATGGAGCGACTGACAATCAGTGTTGAAAAGAGCGGGGAGGAGGTTATGCAGCGTCCTTTCTCCGACCGACAGCATAGCTGCTCCTGTAAGGAGTCAGAAGGACGGCAGGAGCCACACTGACACCAGGCGGGACTCCCAGACTGTGGCATCTCCAGTAATGGTGTGTCAGTGTTTTGACTGCTGCTGTGACTTCTGGGAAGGTTCTCATCCACTTTTAGCCCACTAGTCTGGCCATTCTGTAAAGGCTCACTTCTGCTTTGACCACACTGCAGAACACTCATCAGAGTCTTCATGCTCGCCAAATCATTCTGAAACAGACCAGAGAACAGACCAGGGTTATTACAGTTTGCTAAAAAGAAAAAACATATTTCATGTTTTTAAAATGATATAAAAAATGAACCGGTAAAAAAAAAATCATCCTAGTTTATTTCAGCAATTTTCAAATTTTCATTGTTTAAATTGATTTACAAAAATGTCTAAAACCTTGTGAGTTACTACAATGCCATGTAATGAACAACATTAAATCAGTCTGACCAAAATTATTATTATTTACTGATAATACTAATAATGTCAGTACATATCGAGTCATAAAACACCCAAGTATATCAGCGAAAAGTAAATCTTGCCATCTGATCATTTTCATAGTATTTTAACATCATTTTCACAACTTTACCAAAAAAATAAGCCTCTTTAAAAGATGCACTGATGCCAGGATTTTGCCATTTAAAAATATTGTTACTTAAATATCACCAAAAGTAATCAGATGACATCATCTGACATGTTTGCTGACACTTCTTGGTTTATCAGTGTTAAAGTGAGTCAGAAGTACTGCCATTATATTCAATTCATTGCGTTCTGCAGAAGAAAGCAGGCCTGGAATGACATGGAGGTGAGTAAACCATGACAGAACTTTCTTTCTGAGTGAACTAATCCTTTAATTCAGTTTTAGGAAATATTATAACAAGTATTAAATTACTGGCAAGTATGTGACAATCTAATATTATGAACTTACTTTGCGCTGGTGAAAGGAAAGAGGTTTAGTCTCCTGTAGTTTTTTCTTTCTAGATTTTTTGACCACCCTTAACTGGTCCTCATCCACGAATGACACACAAAGGAAGCACTGCAACAAACACAATACTAACTGCTACATTCATGTATACAGAATCATCTTGGTTTAAGCTGTATTTAGCCTGTGTAAACAGCACACAACAAACTGAAGTGCTGTCCACTACTGTATGTCAGTGTGTTCACCTCTTCTCGGTCCTGTACAGCCTCAAACTTCCTCTCACTGTAGTTCTGTTTTGCTTCTATTGAGTAACAGCCTGTTCCAATAAACCAGTCCAGGAATATTGTTGTCTAAAAACAAACTCAATGGTAAACATTTAATTCTTTCAAACACTTTGGTGACTCGCTCAGTGTTTAAGGGGTAACTTACAAGAGCGTAATACGAGAGTGTAGATCCAATGTAGATGATTAGCTGAATGATGCTGAACTTTCCAGCCTGTGAAGAATTATAGAGTACTTTTTATGTCTTATGCTAACACTAACATGCAGTGTAATGGCAATATTGTATAGAGTAACCTCACCTTCCCAAACACCATCACATCAAACCTAATCCCATACATTTTAAAGAGCGTTCTCTGCTCCACACCATTCACTGTAGAGTATCTTGCAAACCTACAAAATATAATTCATTTTTATATCACACAGTTTCCATATTTTTTATATGATTTAAGTTGTTCACACCTGAAATTGAGACCAGGGAACAAGGTCCGGTTGCTTTCTTTTTCGTCCAAGCGACGGAATGAGTATTTAGGCAGACAGCTGTGAAAGACAGGGTTTAGGTCACAGTCCCAGTTGATCTGGATCCCAATCACACCACCCTGTGGAGCAAATACTACCAGCAATGTAAAAACTGACTAGAAATTACTAGCCTACTTTTCAACTACATTACACAAACACACAAAAAAGTTTGTGGTCAGTGAGATTTTTATTTAAAGAAATGAATACTCTTATTTAGGGCTGGGCGATATATATCAAACAATATATTATGCGCATAATAACCGACTTTACTGACAAGATGTGCATCGTTTCGATATATATCACCCAGCCCTACTCTTATTTATCAAAAATGCATTAAACTAATCAGAAATTACAGTAAAGACAATTATAATGTTACAAAATGTTGTGGTTTGAACACTGTTTCCACAATAGCCCATATTAAAAGCAGCAAAACAGATTTCAACATTAATAATAAAAAGAAATGCTTCTTGAGCTTCAAATCAGCGTATACTGTATTAGTATGATTTCTGAAGGATCGCAAGACTTTGATGAATAAAAAGTTAAAGAAAAACATTTATTTAAAAAAAAAATTCTAACAAAATACACTAACATTCAAATGTATGGTGCCAATAATTATTATTATTTTATTTTTTTACAGCAAAGATGTGTTAAATTAATAAAAGGTGAGAGTAAAGACAAAATGCTGTTATATTTCATTCAAAAGTATCACAGGTTTAAAAAAATATTGACTGGCAAAAACTGTTTCTAATATTGACGATAAATCAGATATTGTTAATAAACCAGAGTGAAGGATCATGTGTTCACTTGAGTTATGGAGGCTGAAAATTCAGCTTTTCATCACATAAATAAATAATATTTTACAGTACATTACATAAAAATAAATAAATAAATAGTAAATAGTGTTTTTTATGTACTTTTTTATTTATGCATCAAATGAATGCATCCTTAATGAGCAGAAGAAACGTCTTTAAAGCACATTAAAAATCCCACTTATCCTAAACTTTTGAACTGCAGACTATGTCCTAGTGTGTAGGTTTTACCTCCACTGCCATCTCAGAAAACTTCTCCTTGGCCTCGCTCACAATGTCTCCCAAACGGAAAATGGGGCAGTATGGATTTTTGTAGCGGTTATAAATGCAACCTTTAAGGACAGTGTTGTTCATTTCAGACAGGATGTTTCTTCTAAAAGACAAAACAGAAATGGATGATATTATACGTTTTTGCATACTAATTATAAGGAGCCCCCTTCTGCCTAAGATAATGTTATTGCTACTGTTAACAGTTCACACATGCATTAAGGTTGTAACGTTTATTTTTTTTTAAGTGTCCTTGTTACATGTACTTACTACTATAATAACACTGCATTAAGCATAATTACATTAAAGTAAACATAACCCTACCAATATAGTAAGCATATTAATAGTATTCAATACTTAAATGTATAATTACACTGTAACAAGGGCACCTTAAAATAAAGTGTAACCCATTAAGTATGTTAGCTCACCAACATATGTACTAAAAATATAATAGCATTTGCAACAATCAAACCTGTGTACTACCTTATGTAATTAAAGGCTGGAAATCTGATGTTATTCTTGATCATCACAGTGAAATTTTCTGCAGATGCCAAAAGAGCAGCTCTAGGAAAACAGAAATGAAAACCTGACATTAGAAAACCTTTGTACACAGAATCTCTGTATATAAAAAACTACAGCTTCCTCAAACAGATTCCTCAAATGTCATTTTGGAGGCATTGGTAATACAGTGTCACATGTTTTCAGTTGTTTTGCAGCCTAGCTAACCATGAGCTGTTTTTTATTGCCAAATAGCTATGCTGTCACAGTAAGTTTGAATCTTAATCAACAAACAACAGTATGCAAGGACAACCAGTCAATCAGGAGTCAATCCTACTAAGTTATTTTTAAAATACTATCATGAACAGCTCACCAAAAAAAATAATATTCAGGAACATACATTGATAGTCGTTTGGGACTTTCCTTATATGAATGAAAACATTTTAATGTTAACATAATATCTGCACTTATGTTGCATACAAAAATAAGTAAACAATGGCAAAATGTTATTGTAAAAGAATTAGCACATTACAGCACCTGGGATGCTTCTTGTTCTCAACGGGGCACCAAGCTGTAACTTCACACGTTTTCTTCAACACATCTAATTTCACACAGGCACCTGTTTGAACGCCTTATAGACAAACACACAAACAAACCTCAGATAATGAAAAAAACAACCAATAATGGTTTTCAATGAAATAAACCACAGCTGGGGAAGTGTTACTGGAAAATTCAATTCAACATTTACTTTCATATCCAAATGAGGTCTTACATCAAAATACTTCCTCTCAAGCTGCACGACTTCAAATGGTTTCTTATATAACATTACCATGGCTATGTTGGTCAGAAAACCCTTTCTCACAATCTTTATCTGTTCGACACTCTTTCCCATGTGGTAAAACCTGAAGTATGAACACATAAAAGTCTGCTGAATGGATTATATTTGGTGGTGAATGAATGAATCAAACATTTGATATTACAATAGCTGTACTTACCTCAGGGCAGTTCCCTTGTTTTTGGTTCTTCGTTACAATGACATTCGTCGCCACAAAAAAGGAATTTCTTCCCTGCCGAAACAAAAACAACATTAATTTGTTTGACTTATTACCTTATATACTACCTCGTATGAGCATAACTGTGTTTCGTTTAGAAATGGAAGACAATATGGTGTTTTGTTACCTGATATGGTCCGGTGTAGTCCACCACATCCCACACAACTTTTCCAATGTCTGGTATAGTTATATTTGCCACTCCCTTAACCTTTGTAGTAACTGAACTCACTACAAGATCATACTCTTGATATTCTTTATTCCATAACATCATGAAACTGGAAAGTAAACACATTATATTGACTTGGTACTTAGACAATCAAGAATCTGCGTTGGTCGGTGCATGTAAACACATAATAACACGCGTAAACGACTGACTGGCAGTGATTGTACATGAATGAGCTTTTGTTATGTGATGCGGGGGCGACATGCAAGAAACTACGGACACAGACACTTACCAAATGAACATCAGGATAATTCCGTTCAACGTCCATTTCAGCGACCCAAGTCTGACGCTCTTGATTTTGACGAGTTTTTGCGTGTCATACTCACAGAGGTTCAGCAAAGCGCAAGGCATGGCGCTGACTTGTAACCACAGGAGAAGCCGATGACTGCGGAGTGCAGCTGTGCTGAGCTCGCGCTGCGCAGGAGAAGAGGTCACATGGTCTGCTGGAAGACAGTTAGTTATTCGCCACCCTTTCTTAGGAAGCAGGAAGACTTTTCACTGAGACCAATGTATCTAAATTATTAGGATAAATATTATCCACTTATTTTAAATTACTAAATAACGCCTATATTTTCTTTTTATATTTGTGATTTTAACTTGTAAAAGGAAAAGTTGTATTTGAATTGGGTTTTTTTTTCAGTATAATGTATATATCACAATTGATATATATATAATACATATTTAATTCATTTGATTTTTTTATACCATTCGCCGTGGCCCAAAAAACAAGCTCATGTCTTGACAACTTCAAGTAGGACCTCATGAATATAAGAATTATTAATGCTTAAAATATTTTATGCATTTTTTAAATAATTTTTTTTTAAAGAAATGTTCATTTGTACATGGTTGTTCATGTATTTGAACAGTAAAACAGTAACTTTTTAATTGTAATGCTGTAAAGCTGAATTTTCAGCTGTTTCTCTTAGATATCACATTATTTTAGAAATAATTTCAATATATTGATCTGGTTCTCAAAAAACAGATGTGCTTATTAATATTTTTGTGTTATGTAGGCTATTATTCTCGGTATTCTTTGATTAATGTTAAGTTTTATTTAAAAAATAAAATAAAAATAATCCATAACCTTATAAATATCTGTAATGTCACTTTTTTTTATCAGTTTAACCCATCTTTGCTGAATGAAAGTATTTATTTCTTTGCAAAAATAAATATCTGAATATGAATTTGGTATGAATTAACATCATAAAGGTCAACTCTAATTCTTTCATGTTGCCACATCATAGACTCATCTGTCAAACAATTATCCTGTGGATGACAATGGAGAAACTGGAGAATGGAAAACTTAAGTCCCCACATCTTAGGACATTTGCATAGGAAAATTGTACAGATTGCATTTTATCCAGCATGTTTCTAACTATGTCTAAATAGCAAACAAACAAGATTTGAATAGGCAAATTCTGAACACTGATTACATGAGCATTCAATACTGATTGTTACATATACATATGACAACAAATGCAGTCTCAGTGTGTAGGTGACACACACAAGCTTTATATTCACCACAAGAGAAAATTAGAGATAATAAATGATCAAATTCTCTTGTTCCGCCTAGGCTTGCGTAATTTGAACTGTAGTAAACATGGTGTATTTCTCTCATTTTACCTAATTTGTGTTTTCAGCTTTGAACAAAGCCTGCTCTGATTCACCCACACAAAGTCACTTTGCATAAGAGATTGAGTCTCTGTTTCTACATAAGACAATGCCCATCTCCCCAAACCTCACATCAGTGCAGGACTCCGCACTGTGTGCTTCCCTCTCTAAAGAGCAACATCATGACCCTCATTGGGGACGTTCTTTTTTTTGTCGCACTTGTGATAGTTGGTGTTTCTGGAAACATATTTAACCTCATTTTTACTATACAACAGCAAGTGAAGACCAGGAGCATTCAGACTGTCGGTTTGATCCTAAACGTCATCTCCATCAACAACATTATCTTGGTTCTCGCCACCTTTGCATTGGTGTTAAGTGTCTTTCAAAATCCCCTAATTTGGTGCGTCAGGCCATATCCTTTAGCTGTTCGCTCTGAAATTTATCTAATGTTGAGTTGCAGCTTCATCAGTTTCTGGGCCATTGCGTGGCTGAGTGTCTTCTACTGCATCAAGGTTGTGAATTTCTCCTCCGAGTGTTTCCGAGCACTGAAGAGGAACATCTCCTCTGTGATCAACGCTGCAGTGCTGCTGAACTGTGTGTTCTCCGCCTTGTTGTTCTTTCCTATGTTCTCGCTCGACATTTCGGATTTAATGGATACAAATCAAAATGTGGACAAGACCGCTAACTTGACCTGTCCACAACCCTCCTTCACTATACAGATGGATGCAACTGCATAGGCTGCAGCTGTACTTTGCCTCCTCTGCCCCATCCCTCTGATGATCATGCTGCCCACCTCTATCAGAATGGTCATCCATCTATGCGC
>JAUCNO010001851.1:13639841-13676194 GCA_032353835.1 Enteromius viviparus
GTGTAATTTTATTATGGAAAGAGACAAAAAATGTGTGTGTGTATATATATATATATATATATATATATAAGTTCTGTTCATCTATAGAAGGTTGGAGAGCTAAATATTAGTTACTCAAGAAACTGCAACCAATTTAGCTCAAAATTTTCCTCCCTGTTAGGTCTATAAACCTGATAGGGTGGAATGTGAAACTAGTTGAAATTCAGCTGTAACAGTATTTATTGTATATGAATATAACATATTTAATCTTATTTTGTTGGATATCCTCATAAACACAGTTTAAATGAGTTAAATAACATCAATTAACTTATTAACTAACTTATTTAATGTGCCTTCCCCAAAGGAAAGCTGGGTTTTATTTTTTGTATTGTTTTGAAAGAATATTATTCACACATTACAGATGAGAAACCGTACAGGACCACGACGGAAAGCTCATTTGCTGTTAACACAATGTATTGTCCCTTATGCCACAATGGCATTTTTTTTATTCTTGAAACAAAAAAAACATTTTTAATTAATTATTGACTATTAAGAACAGGTACTTTTTTGTGCCCGTATTTGCCAACAGGGTGATAAACAATATAAAACATTTTGCTCAAAAATAACTATATGCTGTTAATGCTCCTCCCCTCCCCAAATAAGGTAAGCCAAACATTTAATGTTACTTTCACATTTTTGTTTACAATTACTTGTCTAACAAAGTGGAATGGAGCATAACAGCGCTCGAATGTCTGAACTATCTTCCCATAATTATTATTTTTTTAAGTCACTGAGCTTGACCAGTATGTGTTCCATATACAAACATGTCACCTTTTTGGTAGAATGCTAACACATTTATAATAGTAGTACATGATGTCCAGCATATAAACCCCTGAGTCACATGCCCTTATAAAACACTGTTAACTAAACATTGTCATGAGTAGACTAGTTTCAGCTGGGTGTGGTCATCTGCTCATGGAGTCATTTGACAAGCTGCTTTTCTAGGCTATAAGGTCATTTTCCTTGAATTATTCTGTGTGTGAAGTACAAACAATTAATATTGTTTGGATCTAAGTTGACGTAGCAGTTGAAAGTAACAGGATATGGCTTATGAGGGTTCTGAGATGAATGATCTTTGTTTTCTTATGCATGCACAAACAACATTTTGCAGGTGCATCCTCTTTTTGGAATTGCTTAGGAAAGAGTAAAATGGATTAACAGTGGGTTTTTTCTTTGGGGGAAAAAAAATGTTTTTTTTTTTTATAATGGTCAGAACTTGATCAGTGTTGTTTTATGGAGTAGTGAAATAATGAAATTACTCATTGTCTGTATTTTTGTAACCACAGAAAAGTTTAAAAAGCATGTGAAATCTAGAGCTGCAGGTCAGACATTTGTCGTGCAATTTGTGCAAACCAAGGATTTACTAAACCTGCTGGAATGAAATGGCACAGAAAATACTGTTGCAGGGTTTCTGTGTTAAGCCCAGGTGGCAGGGATGAAATTAGTTCAGAAGAACATCATAAATTCCTGTAATCCTGCAGTGCTTGTACATGTCTAAGCATGGCTTTTGGGAAAAGCCCTTGTTGGCCATTTGCTGACAGTGGTAAAGACAAAGCAATTTCATGTCAGATGTTGTTTGACCTAACTTTATATTTAGATAGAAGAACTTTGCAACAACTTTAGCAGATAAGACTGCTGCTCTAGAATGCAACAAAAAACTTTGTGTTGGCAGATTTACAGTGTCCCAAAAAGCATTTTAAGCTGCACCTAAAATGACTATATATCTATATCTATATCTCTCTTTCTAGATTAGTGCTGTCAACAGATTAATCATGATTAATCACATCAAAATAAAAGTTTTTATTTATATAATATATAATGAACTGTGTATATTTATTAAGTGTATATATAATTACAAACACATGCATGCATATATTTAATGAAAATGTTATGTTTATATATTAAATATATTTAGATATAATATCAAATATAAGAAAATAAATATATAAATGCATTTACATGTAAATACTTTCTAAATATATACTGTATGTGTTTGTTTTAATATAAACATAATAAATAAACACAGCATAAACGCATATATTATGTAAATAAAGACTTTTATTTTGGATGTGATTAATCATGATTAATCATTGACAGCACTAATATATATACATTTCAAACTCCCATAATTCTAAAAAGTTGGTTATTTAAGACAAACAGTTATTTAAGAGGGCACATTTCCTATTTACATTATGTTGGCCCTCTCTTCCCCTCCCCACACATTCACCTACATTATATATATTTAGATATTTACGAACATGCACACACAAACAGACAGACACACACTCATGTGCACAAACACACACACCAGTGCGACTCACATCAGTGTACTTTGATGTTTGGTAAGTAAGAGGGAGGCCCCTAGTGGTGAAGTTCAAACAACCTGACCTTTTAGTTCTGCTGAGAGATGAAGGTGTTGAGAGCTTTGTGAAGTCATTTGCAGCACTGGGTGAGGTTGCTCTTGCTCCTGATTAGAGATCAGTTTGTCCGTCCGCTCAACCCAGAGAGTGTCCAATAGCAGTCTTTATATTAACAAAGGATAACGACTTCATTACAATCAAAATAAACTGCATTTAAATGGCTGTGAAAAATCAATCAAAGTTTCGAAACATTCTTTGCTATATTCTCAAGATGTATGCTTTGATTTATCAAGAGAAGAAGCAATGGGAGTTTGAAATGTTGATAATCTGTATGCATATTTTCTATATTATATTACTGGGATGTTATAAATTCCAGAGATAAACTCAACTGGTGGCATGCAATGAACAAATAATCAGTAAAGCCTAATTTCATGTGATCTTAGGCAGGGGTGAAGGATTAGTCAAGGGACCCCAGTTCAAATGGTTTTAGGATGTGTATAAAACAATTCACCTCATTTGGGACCTGCCTCTGTTTGAAAATGCCGATATATTACACTTGATGGCAGGTAAAGGAACATTCCTATTCTTAAGTCCGAGATCCACAGTGAGACTAAACAAATCCAGACTCAGCTCAACTGTGATTCAGTGGCGGAACACAGGCTTTATTCTCAACCACTGTGGGACTTGGTGTTTCCATGGTAACTTATCCTCTGTGACATTTCTCTGGCTAAGGGAGTGCGTTCATGAGCAAAAGACCCTTATCATAACCTGCTGCATCACTTTACAAAGCAACAATGCAGTCGTTTGTATCGCTGTCTGTAAACATGCACTTAAGTGAACATGCGCACATTTTTAACAAGTCATATTAAAACTATCCTAAATAATCAAAATGTAAATAGCATTCGTTTGTTTCAAAGACCTAATTTCCTGGAAGAATTTCTTAACACAAAAAGGTTTAATAAATAGACCTGAATAAAAAATAACTTAGATTTTTCCGAATTTCACAATAGGTTGATCTCGGTGAATCGAATCTTGAATCATGCACTTAAAAGATTCATCGATTCGTTCAGTGATTCTTTCTGAAGTGTCAATTGTTGGTTATCAGCGAATCACCCTCAACCGATTGCTTAAAATTGCTTTTATCAACATCTTTCATTAATATTTGTTTCAAAAACAGTAAATTCACACCTTAATAATTAAGTCTCCGTTCCAGAGCGGGATGTCTACTAAATCAGCCTCGATTCATGCCGCTCCGACTGTCTTATGGACGCAAATCTGAATCGTTTGGTGAAATGGGCGTGTTCGTTCAGTACGTCCAACCAATCATGTTGCTTCCTCGAGTTCTGGTGGTTCGAACATCAGTCACGCGAGTCGTGAGTCACGAGAACGATTCGTTCATTTAAAAGATTTGTTCAAAACGCCGATTCGTTAACAGCTCTAGCTGTGATCCACTTCTAGACATTTAGCTACATGTTTTGGAAACAGTCTTGGATACCGTTTTTGCGTGAAAAAACTTAAACTTCGTTCACAGCAGACCGCAGAACCCCAGCAGTGGAAACTTTCTAGTCACGGAAACATTGTTCTTCTGGCTTTCGGGCTTTGGATGTTGTTTGCAACCAATGTAGGTTTGGTGGATCGCGATCCCGTTTAAGCTCCGTGTTACAAGAACAGCCGTTTCAATGTTTTAAAGTGTCAGTTTTCGTACGCTGGCATCCTCTCGTGCGAACCTGCCAACGCCTTTTCTCTCTCCTTGGGTCCTTGGCAAGCTGAAGGAATATTACCACAGCGTCCAGTTTTAAAGGTTCTTATTAATAGTTTTAATAAACGTTTTGCAAAATGGGTTGCACGTTAAGTGCTGAAGATAAAGCAGCGATGGAGAGGAGTAAAATGATTGATCGGAACCTGCGAGAGGACGGAGAGAAAGCATCCAGAGAAGTCAAACTACTGCTGCTCGGTATGATACAGTATCATTTGTTAATAGCGATGTTTAAACACGCAAATGCATGCTATTTTGCGCATACAATATGTACCTATTTAGTTTTTTTTTCTTTCATGAGTCGTTTTCGCTCTTGTCGATTGTCTTCACTAATGTAAAGTGGTCCAAAAAGTGATGTTAAAAATGTCAGGCAACAATTACACTTGCATTCCGCTTGAAATATTGTACAGTCTTGAACAACCTGTTGAACATTATTCAAACCTGTCGATGTGGATTCAGAATGTGCTGTTTGTACTAGTCTTGGCTCAGTGTGCTGTCAAAACATGTTTCCCTTCGGTGTACTCCCCCTCCCTCTCAGTGTCCCAAAACATTCAGCGAGCATCTCATTTTATAACCATATTTAACCTACAGCATTTGGTTGCTCTGTGTGACACGAGAAGCAAACCCACACACTCACACACCCGGGGATCACAGCAGAAAGCAATGGTGTGATCATGGCAGTACTCCAGCTTTCAAAGCGTGGTGGAATGCAGGAGATAATAGCTTTGATTTGGACCAGTAAAGTGACAAAATACTGGTGTTTTCTCTGTCTGTTTGTTGTTGGTTCACTGTATGCTGGAAGTGGGACGAGCATTTTAATGAACCGAGTATTACATGCTCCGTTGAGCACAGAATGCCGTTCATAAATAAAGCCGCTCTGAAAGAACTGTCCGAGGACGGAGAGTACTGAGGTTACAGCTGGATAAGGACCAACTCCTGTGGCCCAAGGGATCACAGTGAACTACCGAGTCATTCTGAATTACTGATTATTTTTATACGATTTCGCTGTTTTAATACCGCTGGTGAGATTAGGCAGCATGGCTGCATCCCTAGGCAAGAGGATTGCAACTGTCTAGCAGAGTTGACTATGGATGAGTTGTAATTAGCGTTGCACAGTGAGCTCTGAGCTTAATCACATTGTGGGAACTCACTTGTGGCTTTTTCTTTGTGTTCTCTGCGATCGCCTGACATCAGCAGATTCAGGTGCTTTAGACTATGTTGACACTGCTGTTACTTTTGGCTGAAATGTAATTCAAGTGGGCTGTTTAGAGGGGTACTCCCTTAAATATAAAATAAGAATTATGCCAATATTTTGGCATATATTTCCAAACCTGTGTATCTTCGGCAAAACACACAAGATATTTTGAAGAAAACTGGGAACGAAACTACATATTGGAGCCTACTGAATTACATTTTATGAAAAAAAGAGACAGTTCTACTATATCTAGAGAAAAGAAAGCCTGCTGTTGTTCAACTCTTTCTGTTATATATCAGTGATGTTATCATTAACTACAACAAAACTGAAACTATTAAAATTGTTTAACTGAAAATTGCTACACTTATGCTCTTTTTTTATATCAACAGTTTATAGTGACGAACCCAATCAAGGACAAAAAACAAACAAACAAAAGTACTTGATACAACTTTGAGGTATAGTTCACCCCAAAAATGACAATTCTGACAATTTTTGCGGTAACTTCCGCTTTCTGTAACTGAAGATCGCTATCTGCTATCTGTAATGAAGAAAGAAAAGAGTATATTTTTCCTTTCTGCATCTATGAAGAAATCATTACATTATTTAAATGAGTACAGAGTTTATTATTTTAATTATAATTCATTAATTTGTTTTAGTCTAGAAAAGTTGTTTTCTTGAAAATAGCTCACTTAATATTTTTCTCACACATAACGCGTTCAAGTTCTCCAAGGAACTTCATAATCATAAGTTGGGAAGTTGTAATTAAGACACCTGGTGCATTCATGTCGACAAGTAAGGAATGTGCATCAGATGTGTTTTGCTTTTTTATGTTTCATCAAATTGAATCGTCATATATTTAATCATAATTGTGCAATACTGCACGATGCTGCACCTATTGCGCCCCCAACTCTGACCCGCTTGCCTTTCACAAAGTTCAGCGTGTCCCACTTGTAATTACGACACTGTGGAAAGATCGCATTTATGAGTTGAACTCGCATGAATGCTCAATCTTTTGTCTTCCACAGAGGAACTGAGGGTGAGTAAATAAAGACATTTTTGATTTGAAGTCTAATAGAAACCTTTGGCTTGTTAGTTGAGGGATGGTTTCTCAATGTAAAACTAGTTTTTGTTTGATAACACCATGATTATCCCACATAAGGATATTACTCAGTAGGGGGTTTGACCTCAAGGGTCAGCTTACTGCTCAATGTAAACCTGGACTATTGTAAAATAAAAAAAATGAAAAAGATATAAATCATAAAACCAGGCTCTGCTAGGCTGGGGTTGATAATAGCAGCCATCTTAACCGCCCTGCACATGCCACGGCAGCTAACTGTGTAATTACAGCAGGAGTAAGCCATTCACACACCCATTCAAACGCTCACAGATGTGTATGTGACTGTGCCGTACAGAACCAGTGAAAGGTTAGCATCCAGACCGTGTGTGGTTTTCACCCAAGTGGTTGTAAATGCAGAACTGTGGTTAGTTATTAGGAAAAAGTGTGCAAGTTCTGATTTGGGATCACAGTGCTCTCACAATGAGAACCTAAAAACAAGTCATTCATTCATTAATTTATTCCAATTGATAGCTTATTTTACTTTGTAACACATGTAACATTTTAAACAGTTCTGCAATAATAATTAATACACTTTCTATACATATTTGATTTAAAGAAACCAAATTCATGATACTGTTTCTGCCAGCTTTTTATTGCTGATTTTACTTACAGTAGGTTAATGAGACAACTAACAATATTAAATGTCTTCAATCATTTTATCCAGTTTTAACATAAAAACATCATCATTTACTCACCCTCAAGATCTTTCTAACCTCTGCAAATATCTTCTTTTGTGTTTAACATACAGGTTTAAAACAACTGGAGGATGAGCAAATAATGACAGAATCTTCATGTTTGGGTGAACTTTAATGATTCATGCATAAATTGAACTGAGTCAGGATTTTTGGGTGAACTTCTTCTTTAAAAAAATGACTAACCCACATCCGGCTTGCTTAAGAGTACACTCATGGAAAGGTCAATAGGTTTGTGTGTTCTCAATCTGTTTGGCAATTCATGAACTGACTATCACGAAAACGTAGTTTCCCTCAACCATTGATAATTCCTTGAACTTTCACTTGCGCCAAGGCCTCATCAGATGTGGCAGGACGTTTTTGGCCGTTTCACTTTCAGCTGCAGCATGCCTGCGGTTCAAGACTCTCAGAAGAAGTTTTCCACATGATTCTCTAGCCCCCAAGACCCACAGTTATTCCTTCACCATGCCATAATTTTGGGCTAATATGGCAGCAAGCCACACCTCAGAAGCAGACATTATTGATCTAACCCTTAATGCATCCTACAGAACATTTTCAGCATCCTGAGGATTGAACAGTTGACCAATTGTTACTGGACCAATTTTTTTTACCAGAATGGCAAGCCAAAGCATGGTTTTAATTCAAGTCTTATTCATTTCAATACAAAAATGTAGGTATGTTGTAATGTAAACTATGCTAATAAAGTAAAGCACTGGATTACGTAGACGCCATGTGTCCACTGGGCCTGTTTGGTCATGTTTGTACAAACATCTCTTTCTGGTGTGTTGGTTAATAAGCCATTTAAGGAAGTCATTTGACTTGGTTAAAAAAAGTGCACCTATCGTAGCTCCTGCCGTCCTCACAAACACTTTGGATGGGGGAACTAACATCAGACAAACCTTTCATCTTCAGGGCATTTAATCTCACCGTATGGCAAGCACAACCCGAAATAGAGAGCTCGTTCTGCAGCTCATGCTGGGCTTGTGATGTGGGAGGCAGAGGTTGAAAGCTTCTATTCATCTAATGCAGACCTTCTCCTGAGCGTGTGATGTTTGGGGTCAGGCGAATAAACTGCATTTACCGATTTGCCGCATCAACCTCATCAACGTTCTGTGTTGTTTGTGCTCTTTTAGGTGCTGGGGAATCAGGGAAGAGCACAATAGTTAAGCAAATGAAGTGAGTGTTTTTTTGAATCATTTTTTTATTTATTTTCTTTATGCAGATATGAAAGAGTGAGACCTGGTTAGACAATGTTTCCTCTACTTTTTATCTCATTGTGTAACACCTTCAGGCAAACATTACGGCCACCATAACATACAGTATAATGGTTATATAATTATATTGCACATAGAATTATATATAGTTATTTATTGATTTCATAATTATTAGTTGAATATTGTATTATCTTATATGGTAAGTTTTTGTATTATACATTCACTTAAATGTTTATGCAATATACAGTATTTAGGGCAATTTTGGTTCATAATTACTCATACACACACACACACACACACATTTAATGATTTATATATATATATATATGTATATAAAATTAACATTCACTGTTATAATATTATCAAAATAATAACATGCTCTTATCAAAATAAATATAAGTAATTGTATATAATATTAAGCAAATTTACAATAATTATTACTTTTATTACATATATGTGTGTGTGTGTGTGTGTGTGGGTTAATATTAATATATAAAATTAATATGCATATATGTTATACAGCGTTTTCTGTTTGTGTGTGTATGTACTGTATGAGTGTGTGTGTATACTCACACACATACATATTTTGTTATATATTTAATTAATAGAACATATATATAAAAAAATAATTACAAATTTTAATAAAAACAAATATTAAATCATTGTATATAACAAATATACATTGTGTAGAAATTAATGATTAAGAACTACACTGAATTTTTTTAGTTTGTGCAGCAGCACCATTAGAATTCATCATCATGGCCGCTTGTGCACACAGCTTAGAGGAATGCTACTGGCAGTTATTATTAGATCTTGTTGATTTAATTGTTTTGTTTGATGTGCATTAGATGTTGTTATCTGATTTGTTTTACTTCAGGATTATTCATGAAGATGGCTACTCAGACGAGGAGTGCAAGCAGTATAAAGTCGTGGTTTACAGCAACACAATTCAGTCCATCATTGCTATTATCAGGGCCATGGGCCGATTAAAGATCGACTTTGGGGATTCTGCGAGAGCGGTAAGAAGTCAAAACACTTCTCTCGTCTAGACTGGGTAGTCCTGGTATTTGAGTACAGTGTTGCCTATAAAGTGCACCCTCTGGTAAACCCAAACAGAGCTTAGAACTTAGAAAAATCTTTCTTTTTTTCAGCCTTCCCAGGACAAAAGTATTTCAGATCATTTATAAAATCATGACGCATGTACCACCATAATAGGTCACTATTTCTAAATTCACTGATGTTTTCCCACAATGTTTTTTTACCAAATTAACTAGGAAGAATGATATTCTATTTAGCAATATACATAGAAAAAAATAGCATATAAATGATTGGAGATATAAGACATGCATAGAGGAAACCTTTTTGATGGACTCAATAAACAATTTCTTCAGTTCAGAAATTGAATCTGAATTGAGTAGCTACAACAAAATAATAGAAATTGAATACATTTGATAATGGATTTCTAACCATTCTATCACACAAAAAAATTAACTTATTTAGGTATATTTTAGTCAAAAAGACAGAGTTTTTAAATGATATCTTATGTTGTTCTGTTTAACATCAGGACGATGCTCGGCAGCTCTTTGTGCTCGCCGGCTCTGCAGAGGAAGGAGTCATGACCCCTGAGCTCTCTGGGGTCATCCGTCGGCTGTGGAAGGACGAAGGAGTGCAGACGTGTTTTATCAGATCACGAGAGTATCAGCTCAATGATTCAGCAGCCTAGTAAGTGTACTTGAGTTTTTGGTTTAGCTTTAGATTATCTTATTTTTACGTACAGTAAATTTGGTTTATTGGATCTTTTGTTTGAAATGATTTATTAACAATAAATTCGTTTTTGGTTTCCCAAATTGAAAAGATTCAGGTCGAGACGCAGTTGTATGTCTGATTATCTTGCTAGTGCAAACTTGTTCAGCATTTTTTACCTGGTAGATTCCAGTTGATTGGCTGAGGGGAAATTTGTGGCTTTCTGAATTGCACAACTTTTTTCCCTCAGAATATTTCCATGATACAGTCATTCTTTTGCTCAGTTTTCAGCTTTGGTAGACACTAAGAATTTTTCCAGTGATTATAATCAAGAACAAAGTTCTTTCCTCTCAGTGAACTCATGCTTTCATTCAGCGGAGCTATAGAGCTAAATCTTCTATTGAGAGAGAAGCTTTGTGCTCCTGTGTTAGAGTGAAATCAGAAGGGTGGGTTGTTGTGATGGAAACATCAATATTTTTGAAACAGCAGTGGTTGTATTGCAGTGATTCTTATTTTTGCACCCTCTCCCCACCAGTCAGTCAGTATTGATCTCTATAGCGCATTAAAAATGACACAGGTTGACCAAAATACTAAATAATCTTTACAAACATACAATAACACACACAACACATGAACAGTATTTATTTCAATTCATCGCATCTAAGAACAGCAAAAGAGTAGAGATCATCTACAAATACACTCAAAAGAGTCACAGGATACAATATGGACATTTTTTGGTTTCCTGAATGGGAAAGGTGCACCACCATAATAATTTGTTATTCATGTAGTATTAGTAGAAAAGATACACTTCCCAATAAATCTCATCCAAAATAAACTTTTTTTATTTTTTACATAATAAATGTGTGCACTATGTATATTTATTATGTATATATAAATACACACACATGCATGTATATAATATGTTATGTTTATATATTAAATTGATTTATATTTAATATGTATGCAATAAATTGAACAAAATTAAGATTTTTATAATGTTGCAAAAATGTATTTTAAAAAAAGGGTTTTCCTGTGAACTTAAAGAAAATAATATATTCTGGTTTCCACAAACAATAAAAAAAATGTCAAAAAAATTATTTTAAAATAGAAAAGTTCTTTTAATTAGCAATATTTTTTAATTAGCATCTTTTTGAGCACAAGAAACTTACCTACTGAATACTTTTAATTGGTAGTGTATGCTTTCATGTTATTTCTTCTGTGAAATTAGTAAGAAAGGGTGGTTGTCAGCTCCATAATCAAAATATATTAAACATTCATTCAGATATTAGAAGAGGTGCACCCTTTTAAATGTTTTCCTTTCTACCGAGACAAAAAAAAACAAAGTTTTTTTTTTTTTTTTTTTTTACTTTTAAAATTATCCTGACATTTTAATTGTTGTTTTTGAAGTAATTTCAATCAATATATCCATTACTCTTTGTCTCATGTCCAGCTATCTAAACGACCTGGATAGGATATCCCAGCCCACTTACATGCCCACTCAACAAGATGTGCTGAGGACTCGAGTCAAGACCACTGGCATTGTAGAAACACACTTCACCTTCAAAGAGCTCTACTTCAAGTAAGCGCCTTTCTCTCTCTTTTTCTTCTTTCTTTCTTTCTTTCTTTCTTTCTTTCTTTCTTTCTGTGTCCTGATCACTGTAAACTGTCTCTGCACAGGATGTTTGATGTTGGTGGCCAACGTTCAGAACGAAAGAAATGGATCCATTGTTTTGAAGGCGTCACTGCTATTATCTTCTGTGTGGCGCTCAGTGACTATGACCTGGTGCTAGCTGAGGATGAAGAGATGGTGAGTTTCCTTCACCATCCCGAAGTGATCCAATTCGAAATGGCAAGCTACTCTGTTAACAAGATCCCGGGGCCAGTTCATTTGATATGATGGATTCATGAAAAGATAGTGGAATCGCTAAGAACGGCTACTTCCAGATCTCAGTATTTCAGGACCAAAGGGGATGTCCTGGTTGTGTTAAAGTGATTTCCTCTTAGCTCCTGCATGGAAAGGCCGCCTAGTTTCCCCATGAAACCTAATTTCTTAAAATACACTGACTATTTTTACATACAAGGATGATTTGAGGTTGCATATTGATTTTCAGTTAAGTCCCTAAGCACAGTGTCATAGAAAGAATAAATTCTGTTGGGGCACTGTTTTTGCACTTTGTAAAAATCCTATCAAACCAAGCAATGTCAAAACGAATGTAAAACTTTGTCATGTGGTGATCTCGATGTGTCCACAGAACCGTATGCATGAGAGCATGAAGCTTTTTGACAGCATCTGCAACAACAAATGGTTCACAGACACATCCATCATACTCTTCCTCAATAAGAAGGATCTGTTCGAGGAGAAGATCAAAAGGAGTCCAATTACGATATGCTACCCAGAATACTCTGGTAAGAATATTGTTCTTATGAATGAAAGGATATAGGCTATAGTGGTTGAAATAACATGCATGCATTAGTAGTTTGCACTTAAATAGCGAATTATGATGCACACTCAGGAGGAATTTGTTTCAGGACAGTATATTCAACAATACTTGTATTATTCTTGATAACTTGATCTTTTTTTGGTTCCGTCCTGGAAAACATGAACTATTTAAGTCATGTCTAAAATTAGATGGATCTGCAGATAATCAGCAAGTCATAATTTTACTCGAGCATCATTATATTGGTAGGGCAAAAGGGAGAGTGCATGAGTTATTGCTTGTTTATAAAAAGTTATAAAATGAAGCAGGGACTATTTGAGGTTGAGTTTGAACAGCCAGAGGAGGAGGGGAGCTATCCGTTGTCTAAGCATTGTGGAAAAAAGGGCCTGCTAGTCGTCATCCTTCAGGGCTGGGAGAAAGCCTTAGCGGCTTGGAGATGTTTTAATGTCTCTCTCGGCCTTTATATTTTAAGCACAGTACATTTACTGATGTTGGTTTCTCCTCAGCGTATTTCTTTGAAATCATTCATGTATGAAAAGTGGCATATTTTGGGCTGGACTATTAGCAGAAACCTTTGCCGCACTAAAAACCTTGAATCTCTAAGATGCTTTAATATACTCCTCCAATAAGTGTTTTTATTTTGTGCCCTGAATAATCTCAGTCTAATAGTCTCATCCCTTCTCCATATCCCCAAAGGTTGCTGGAGTAGGTACTCTTTCTATTTTAAATGTAATTGATTGATGTGATGGAAAACGCTGGATTTTTAGCAGCCAATACTCCAATCTTCATTATCACATGATCCTTTAGAAATCGTTCTTAAATGCTGCTCAAAAAACATTTCAGTTTAGAGTAGAAAAATTCAAAAGAACAGCATAAATAGAAATCTTATGTAAAAAATGAAACTGATACTTTCGATCAATTCATTGCATCCTTGCTGAATAACAGTAAAACAAAAAAAAATCTTTTATCCCAAACTTTTTTGAAATCACACAAATCTTACCCTCCTCATGACGTTCAGGAACAGACACATACGAGGAGGCAGCAGCATACATCCAGTGCCAGTTTGAGGATCTGAACAGAAGAAAGGACACGAAGGAGATCTACACACACTTCACTTGTGCCACGGACACCAAGAACGTACAGTTTGTGTTTGATGCGGTCACTGATGTCATCATCAAGAATAACCTCATAGAGTGTGGCCTCTATTGAAGCAACATCTGTCTGCTAAGGTAAGTGCAGAGAAAGAGAAAAGGATGTAAGGAAATCAGTGGAGCGTTTTCTCTGTGTCCATATTTATCTGTACACATGCTTTCACACTGAAATGATTCATTAATATTTGCACTCATTAAATGCACAAGTTAAGGATTACTCCACCCCAAAATGAAATGTTGTCCTCAATCTCTTATCCCCCTGTTGTTTCAAGCCAGTAAAAGCTTTGTTTGTCTTCAAACGAATCATCATTTGATTTCATAAATGTTTTTCATATATTATTATTATTAAGATACGTTTTTTATTGACAGTTATTTATGGAAGATTTCTGAGGTTCACTGACTGGTTCCTCCTGCCGAGTGAGAGAGACTTCCTCCACGCTCCATGCACTCTTCGCACTAACTGCAGTACATATGCCCATGGACATTTTTCCCCATATCCTTCTTAATGACAGTCTGTTATGGACATTATTTCTTTTTATTTTTTTATTGCCAATACAGCTTCATTCTGTTAATTTCCTGTTTCCTCTGTAGGTATTACATGACATCACTATGCATAAATCATAAACCACAATGGACAGTAATATGTGTCTATTAACTAACCTCAGTTGCATCTTTGTTTAACACAACAACCAGCAAGATTTGGACCTGATGGGATAGTTAGCTAATTTAATTGATTTTTAAACTTAGCTAATTTATACATTTTTAGGTCTGTCTGTAAGTTTGCATATATGTGGCATATATATGTGCATACTACTCAGAATTAAGCCGCTAATGTGAGAACTATTGTTGTATATTGTGTTATATTATTGTCAAACCTTTAGTAATTCACAGCCCAATCACACTGCAACAGGACACCGTTTATTTTTTCACTAATTAGACATGGATCACTTTATATAACACTTTATATAACCCACTATTTTTGTATCTCTTGAAGACCAGTAAAGGTGTGAACAAATGTTTTTCTTACAGATACATTTCTGAATGGTTCAGAAATAATGACTCTGTTGGGTCAAGAACAAGATGGCCAGATTTACATTCTTGATGGAGTACAGATTTTTCAAGACTCGTTTGATGTGCTTTTGTTTAATCCTGTGGATTTCAGTATTTTAACCGAACTGACACAATGTGATCTGGTTTTTAATACCGGTATTCAATATGAAAAGTGTTGACATCAAGTTAGATGTTGCTTGCAGAACATGCCAACAGTTACCAGCATGTGCAGGACAGACATTATCCATATATTGTGTAAAAAGTATGGTATTCCTATTCTTCTGTATTAATGCAACAATCTCTCTATCACTGTGCATTATTTTATTAAACTATTTCAGCTATTTTAAACATTAAAGTGCAAATGAACTACTAGCGTTAATGATAGCACTGAATCACTAATATGCTAACATCCGGGTTTGTATAGTTTTCCTGAAAACCCTGTTATTGAGTATTATTTAAAACCTGCTGTATAATGGGCTTTTCTGATCACATGTAACTTTGCAAAGTCTAATGTCAGCAATTGCAGTTTTGAGAAAATACATATATATAATCAAATTACCTTTTTATAAACATAATCATGATAAAAAATAACACTTAAATTGAAAATTATTTTTTAATTGTAGTCTTTGATTTTCCATCAGTAAAGGCAAATTTTAACTAAGAATCATTCCTTGTTTTAATTAGACTGTGTTTATGATCTAATACTTCAAATGTGCGGTTGCCATTTCTGGATCTTTTATTTCCTGCTATTCCACTTGTTTCTCTGATGGTGCCAGTGGCCCTAAATATGTATATATGTGTAGTCGCACGATTGTTAGATATCATTACTATTCATTTTTGCTGTCATAAAGACACTTTTTTTGATTATATAATACTCTTAGTGTTTTGTACTGTGGTTCATTCACAATTAGCTCTGACACAAAGGGTCGGTGTTTGAAAATCCCAATTAAAACAATGTAAGGTCAGTGTTTTGTGAAAGTGCGCAATTACAGTAGCGCTAATGGCAAGCCATTTTTAGCACATAATAGTAATTCAACACCAGCAACCAGTGAAATTGATGCAAGTCTTTATTTCATGTGCCTACATTTACATTCCAGAACATCTCCACAAATTCAGACCTCAGGTTTTAAACAAAGCAACAGGCCATTCTAGAATTTTCACTTGTTACTGTAATACTGTATCATAAATATATAGATTTATGTCTCCATATATATTTTATATATTCTTTTTTGAAACAGATTTTTTTCCTACTCTTATTTACAAAAGATACTGCCCTACTGTATTTAGGGGCTGAAAAAGAAACATCTTATATATATTGTGTGAGCTGGCTGGATTCATACAATCACGTCATGCTGATATGCAAGTTTTAACACTCTCACCGGAAACCAGATGCTGTACATGTTTGCTACCATGGGATCTGATTGGGTCCAACTTCAATTTCCTTAATACAGCAATTAAATTAAATTTACTTTTCTTTTTCTGGAAATGAACGGGGGGAAAAAATCTACAGGTTTAAGATTAAAACACATCGAGAGGAAGCTTCTCTACAAGCATCAATAACTCATAGCATCAAAAGTCCCCTTTCTTTGGTAATCCTTCTCTTGTTGTCTCTACTAGTGGTTTGACAGGAAATGTTTTAGAGTCCCTTGGCAGGGCAGAAGCCATTAGTCTAATCTGGAACTAGTCTCTGAGGTTTGGTTAAGTTGTTGAGGTTGTTCTTTGGCCGGGGATCCGCTGGCCACACTTGACTGCTTGCTGTAGAGTTCACCTCTACTCCACCTGTGGATGTTCTTTTGTCACTGTGGCAACTTCACCAGAGTTAATCCATTCATGCTGGTGGGGATGGGGCGGAAAGATCTGAAAAAGTCAATTAGTAAAAATGCTTTTTTAAATGATTTTATAGAACTTTCTGAAACCCATCTACACTGGAAGCGTGGAAGTGTTATGCCATCTAAGCATGTTTACTACCATGGTTAGAGGTATAGATGATAGACAGAAAATAGAAATGGAGCATTCATCAATTGAAGGCGATGGGAGTTACCTACTTATAACGTTTGTGTTCAGTGTAGACAGTTTCTTTTTAGTAAACATACCTTTGAAAAAGTAGATTGTGTTTAGAACAGACCGCAGTCCTTAAGGTTTTCTTTTATGATAATGTCTGTCACGGCGTTAAACACAATCTCGACGTTCTTTGTGTCTGTGGCACAGGTCATGTGTGCATAGATCTCTTTCACTCCCTTCTTCATGTTCAGATCTTGAAACTGAGCCTTGATGTAGTTGCTGGCATCTTCATATGTGTTTGGACCTATAAAATAGGGAAATTTGACATTGTGTTTGGTGGGCAAATTCAGTGAACGTTGTTTAGACTGTTGTGTATTTACAGTGTTTGCTGTGAGCTATAAAGCACATGCATACTGTTGAAGAGGCATTTAATTCATTTACTCACTTTCATGCTGATCTAAACCTGTTTGATCTGAATTTTTGAAGAATATTCTGATGACCATTTCAATATAATGATGTGAATTATTGTGAAGTTAGAAACACAATGCAAAAGCACAATAAAAGGTCTATACCAGCAAGAAACCATAAACTGACTGAATTCGAGTTGTTCGTTATTCACTAGTGTCCTCACTTTTCAGTGAGCTGTTAACCACTTTGAATAGTCAAATAGTTTAATGAGTTTATTTTAAAAAATAACGCTCAAAGGAAGGATTAATTTGTCAATCAGACATTGTCTAATGAACGTGCCAAGGAGAGCTACAGCTCGGGCAAATCAAGATTACTAACTTATATTTAAGTCTGTAACACACACAGAACTGTAAAACATAATGCAGATATCTTTTATGACTGCTTTTATGGTGCTTTGCTGTCATTCTATAGCTTCATAGCCCCAGTCCTCATTTGCCTTCAGTGTATTTCCAACAATACCCAGGGTGCTTTCTTTAAAAATGTTAGAAATTGCATTCTACAGAAGAATGGGATAGAGATTTGGAGTGGATTTAGTGTGAGATAATACATTTTTGGGTAACTTATAGGTTAAAGGTGGCGTGTTTATTTTTATTGAAGACTTCACTCACCATCATATTCAGGAAAGCAGATACTCAGGTGGACTTTCTTGATTTTCTCCTGGAAAAGATCTTTCTTGTTGAGGAAAAGCACAATGGAAGTTGTGGCGAAGAACCTGTGGTTGCAGATACTGTTGAAGAGATGGAGACTCTCATGCATGCGGTTCTGGGGGAAACGGAGAAATAAGATGACAGAATAAGTTGAGATGCACTGGTAAAGCTCAAAACATCAGTTTCTTTATGTAACCACAGGCAGCAGTAAAGAACTGTTTTAAGAGCATTGGCCACAGATGAGCACTTACCACTTCATCATCTTCTACCAACACCATGTCATAAGCGCTCAGGGCTCCACAGAAGATGATGCAAGTCACACCTTCGAAACAATGAATCCACTTCTTCCTCTCTGACCTCTGGCCACCCACATCAAACATCCTGAACCCCATTGAAAAATCATGAAATTGTTTCATTCAAAATGCTGGTTCTTTTTGCTGCAGTTACACAAGATCTTCTGGAAAGTACCCGACCAGAGAGTCACACATTTTAGGTCTTGTTGAGTTTCTTTACAGTAGCAATTTTTGTGGCTCTCAGTTTTAACACAGAGTATGCACATCAGTTGATTCAATCACATTAGCCAGACACACCTGAAGTGAAGCTCTTTGCAGCCGAACTGCTCCTCGATGATACCAGTAGTCTTGACTCGAGATCTCAGCACATCCTGCTCAGTGGGGAGGTAGTCAGGTTTGCAGATTCTGTCCATTTCGCTCAAGTAGCTGTTGGAGATGAGTCATAAATTTACAGACACACCTGAACTGTCCATCTTCTAAAGTCCTGAAAATCTTTAAAATAGGCTTAGGCTTCAACCTTAATTAAAAAATACCTGATCCAGATAATCAAGCCCTTCAGGGTTATTTGAAAATAAAAGGCATGTTTGGTGGAGCAAGGTTTGAACTAAACTCTATCCAGAAGTTCTAACCCCTGGTGTACTACTGCATTCCCATAATACAAAGGAAATTATTGACCATGTAGCCACATCCTCAGGCTCCAGTGAACTCTAGGTTTTGCTGTCCATGCTAAGTGTTGTACTCACTATCCAGCAGAGTCGTTCAGCTGGTACTCAGCAGCTCTGTCAAAGGAGGCCTGCACACCTGAATCCTTCCATAGCCTCTTGATGACATCTGCCAGCTCTGGTGGCATGGTGCCCTCCTCAATGGAGTCAGACAGGTTCTGGAGCTTCTGACCATCCTCCTGCATGAGACAAAGAAGCCATCATTCAGTGAGTTGTCAATTCTTCCTATTAATAAGTCACAATAAAAAAGAAAGTATTGTGACATAAATCCAAGAGTAATGGTTATCAAAGAAAAAAAAAGTAGACGCAAAGACTTGATTCTATGCATCAGTTGTTGGTTTGATTTTAAGATGTGGAGTTTGCAGGGGCAGGGTTTAAGTGATCTAAATGTTTATAGAATTCCGGTATCAGCAGAGAAATATCTATTAATTTCAATTAGCTATTAATATACACCCTGTAAAGGAGTGTAGATCGTAAAAGAAAAACAGATGGGGTGACTTTTAATTTCATGCCAAAATTTTGTATCTTGTGCACTTTGTTGGCATGTGAACAACTACACACTAATGGTTCGTCTTTTTGTGTTTTGGAGCTGTTTTGCAGACCTGTGCTGATGGTGACCCAAAGTTGATGTCCAGCATCTCCATGCCTCTGATGATGGCCAGAGCAGACTGCAGGATGTTGCCAAAAATAATAGATCGAAACTCCATTTGTTCTTCTTTTGTATAACCACCTTGATGGAGAATTCTTGGAGGGGAGCAACAGAGTGTTTTTGATTAATGTTTTGAAGTTGAGTACTGTACATACAGTACATATAGAGGGCAGGCTTCACATTCACTACCATCTGCTGGTCACACGTTAGCATTACACAGGGTATAAAATTAAATGCACTGACACTTCAACTACAATACATGGATTCAATTTAAATTTCACTTCAGGCTGGGTAATATATATCCTGAACTATGTGCTTCCACAGCCTGTTGAAGATACAAACTGACTATTCTGAGCATTTATTTGGATGTTGCAAGTTTAAACTCACTTCATCTGTTTTACAATGGTGCTCTTCCCAGATTCACCAGCACCTACAAGACAGAAAGAAAAATATGATGCAGAACAATGTATGAGCCACATAAAAAACAAATGAGAAGTAAACTGTAAACAAATGCTCTTAAACTGAACATAAGACAATCTTTAAGCTAAATTCCCTCTATGATAGTAAGCTTTTAAATCGTTAGTCAATTTCACTCAAAACTGACAGACACATAGTGAAAGGTGAAGTTTTGAAGCAGAAAGACTGAAACAGTATTTTCTTGAAATTTTTCAATAATTTTTTTGAATAATTTTACAGTGTACTTGATGGTTACTGTAGGTTTTGCATGTTCCATAGTGCCTCAATTTAGTTATTTGGATTTTGATTTTAATCACAAGATCAATGTTAAGCTGTAGATGTTCTGTTAAGAATAAACTTATAGATTGTCACTGATGGCCAGGTCAGAGGAAGGCTCTTTAACCTGCTTATAAAGTGACCCAATTGGATTTGTGTTAGGGAAAGCCTCTCAGAAGATCACAGACACTTTGATTCGTCTTGGAGCTTCAGTCAGTCCAGGGCAAGGGGGTGGGGTCCAACCATCTCTAGTGGCAACTGTCACTCTTACATGCCCTTTACTTCCTAAGCTAACTGTAGCCGCGAAGAGAACATGCGTCATCCCATTTGGTCCATTTGAATGCTTAGTATAGCAGCTAGTTTAAATGAAGCTGTCTATTTCCTAATTCTCAGGTGTGAATGCATATCACTTACATTATTACCACACTCAGAAAACTCACTTCCATAATTTACTATACAGAGATGGAAGAGTATGAATCTATGGTAATTTTAACTACTTCTAATTTAGTATTTTAGTGTTGTTGTTATTATTTTAGAAGAGCAGGTTATGAATTTCCTGTCCAGACAGGAAGTGACTTATCAAGCTGTGAGAAAACAGGTTGGTACTTAATCAATGCATCTGTCTCACAGTGATTTGCTGAAATTGCTCACTGATGTAATGTGTCTTGATGTAATATCCTGTTAGGAGCACTCAAACTGGCCTTCTTTGCTTTCCGTTCCCATTGGAAGATAAACTGAACCTGAGCTTAAGAGGATCGGGGCTTAAATCATCACAGTAATCGGATTCTGGTCTTCCTGTCAATTCACAGTGTTCTTCAGGTTGTGATCTTTTAAGGCGACTTCAATTGCAGTGAAAACGTGGATGTGTTGCTGAAGACTGGAATTTAACATTTCAATTTCAAATAGCTTTTAAACTTTGAATTAGACAAAGATCATTCCTGTTAAAAATGGTTTGCAGAATAAGAGCTGATGTGTATCACTCACATGCAAAAGCATTGCTATTGTCATCAAAAAGGCGTTATATGGTGCAAAATGGCATAATCGTTCTTTTTTAAAATGGTATGTACCCTCTTATGTTGCATTATGAATTCAAACATGACAACTGATTGAGTCCTTTGTCAATATTACATAACCCCCTGTTGTCTAAAATCCTTCGTAAGTCAGATTTATCTTAATGCTCTGCCTCAGTGCATCTGTAACTATTATAGTTAAGCAAACTTTCCCATTGTCTTGACTATTCTGAAGTCACTTTATTTTGTTCGGTACTTGTGAATGTCATTCAGAAACAATTGAAGTACTTCAAACATGCCTAGTACTGACCACCTGTTGCAGGTACAAATGTACATAGAGCATCTGAAGCTCACTCTGGATGCAGAATCTCTTAACTCAGCACCAATGGATTGAGGAATCAAACGAACACCGATTTCTTACCCAGCAGCAGGAGTTTGACGGTTTTGGCTTCTTTATCAGCATCTTCCTGGAGCTGTTTTTCTAGCTCTTTGGACTTCTTGGCCATTTCCTTATCCTCTGCACTCGCTCCGCTACCCATCTCGTCGTCTGACGCTTCCCTGTCAAGTTCCTCAAGGTAAGAAATTTTGCCGGCTTCCCCTGTGCTTTGTGGAGAGAGAAATGGATACAGGTAGCCCTGTACTTTGGATCACGTAGCAGGAGGAGGGTCGCAAAGTGTTGGTTCCTCTCCTAGGTGTGACTGACCTACCTCGGGATGGACAAGTGGATAGAGACAGTCACAGAGACTGAAGCAGAATGCCCAGCTTCCTCATTTGTTCGCTCTATCCCCTCTAATTCCTCCTTGTCCACCTCAAAAGTCTTAGCTTAGGATTGGGGAGGGCTTTGCTGATCTTCCTGTGTGAACCAGCCAATCCTATTAGCTCGGCTAACAAGGACAGAAATGAAGGTTGTAAAAAATTAGGACCAATGGTTCTAGTCAATTAGTTTTTGACATTGATCAGATGATAATATCGGTTGGGGCTTGTTTGGCTGATATGGTGAAGCTTTTGTTTTTTCTAGAACTGCTTCCCAATATTTAAAGCTTTAGAAAAATAAGCTTGAGCTTTACGGTAATATGCATGTAGAAATTCTGCTTCTTGTTCAGAATTTTTACTTCATGGCAACAGTTTATTTTTAACAATATTTCAGTCTGTTAAATACTGATGTTGACTTAGTTCTTAGAGGTCAGAGGATGAAGGGTTTTGCTCTTGTCCTTGGTGGACACTTTTGTCTGAGGGGTTGACACATGTATAGCATTCTCCATTTGACACACACACACACACACACACACACACACACACACACACACAACCTGTTTCATGTGTTATGTAACCCCCGAGTTTGGGGGACTAGAGGTAAAGGAGGAGAGCTTACAGGTCAGTGTGTCTTGTTTCCAGGAGATGGGAGTGGTAAAGTCAGCACTGAAGTTGCCATCCGATCGCCGGTCTCTGGTCATCATCTTTCACTCCATCGAACTGATCTTTATCTCCACCACCCTCTGCGAGAATGAATTTACTGTCCATTATAACTCATCAATAAGATGTATTCTCACTGGGCTGTGAAAACTGATTTATTTGTATCCTGGCTTGAAGCTTGAATTTAATTATTTAACCTACCTGATGCAACTTTTCACATCCATCAAATATTAGGCAGTTGTTTCATATTCATTTCTTTGTGTATGTCTTTGATGTGAAATAAACCTCAAATCTCATTTGATGGTTTTGTTTGGTGATTTCGAAAATTTGCATAATATATACTCCTAATAGAATATATGAGAACAAATTTTCTCTTGCAAGCATGTGTTAATTAAAGCAAATATCAAAAGAGAAAAAACAAGTAGGGTATAATGGGGGAAGAGGCCATGCTTATGAATTTTTTTTTTTTAAATAGTGTATGCATTTCTTAGATTTAAGTTTATAATGTGCAATATTATGCATTATTAAGGGAAATATACAGAAACATTGACAATTGTATGACTTATAAACAGAATCTATTGAAAAGCTACATTTACTTAATGGCTTGTAAAGGGATATGAAAGAAAAGTAATGTGGATGGTCAAATTAAATGACCGCCATTTATTATGTTTTAATATTTGGTGAGATATTCAAGCGTCATATACTTGAAAAGACATCTAACTTGACGAGGAAAGAGGCGCAGCAATCAGTCTCGCGCATGTTTAACGTTAGGTAGAACACAACGATTAAAAAGCAACCGTCTCAACTAGCGCTAAAAATCACTCCACAAATTGGCCTACATGTCAACAATCACTCCTCAGTGAATCATTAACTCTACTTTCAATTGATTTGAAACAAATCCGTTTACACTGATCTAAAACCAGAAATATACCCGACCTTCCCACTCGGTAGCGCATGCTCCTTTCCCAGATGGATGATGGGAAAAGAAAAACTTAACTGTGAAAGCGAGATTTCAACCCACGTCACTTTGGGTAAGCAGATTTTTTCTTACTGCTTGTGGCAGGTTGTGAGCACCCAAATCCCTAAGTGCTTCCAAGAGGAATATAGCAAGCTAATCATGGTATCCTTCTCTTCATCAGAGCCAATCTCATTAGAGTTTCTGTGGGCCAGGCCTGCCTCTAACACTCCAGCACAGCTTCCACAACTGCTGACAAGATTACTAGCAGAGGCCCTCATGGGTCAGAGTGGGTGACAGTGCACTGGGATTGTTTTAGATGGTTATCTCTTGCCTAAAAAATATATCTTACACAATATAAACATAGTTGACATTTACGTTACGTACATATTTGACGTTTCCCTGCAGGTCGCATAAATTGCACAAGCATGCTCGTTCTTTTCATCTTGATTATGCATAAACGGTTGTCATCATTTTTCATACTAATATTCGTGCACTTCATTTATTATGTGATAGACACTGGTGCAGGAGCTTCTAAACCCTGCGGTTTCAAATGGAGTAGCTAAATGCATGCTTTTGCAGAGACCTGATCTGCATTCAAGACTGACACCGAATTTAAACAGCATGAGCGGTTTCCCTAGTGGAAGGACTGTTTGAATCATTAATGATTCTTGCACTCATATAAAGGTGTAGCGTTTGCAGTATGCCTAGTCCTTTGTGAGATCATGCACTATTGGTGACGGCACAGTGCTTGCACACATATATATATATATATATTGTCAATGTAGGCTTTTGTTGGCATTGACGCATTAATATAAACAGTGTACCTTGGGCAACGGACAAACATGAATGCATCACTCTCAGTCTCCACAAGAGGGAGGTATAAACTATTGTTTTTATGCAGTCTGCCCCATATACACATTAGCTTAGGTGGAAGGAAACCTCAACAACTTATATTGAAACATAATGTATTGATAATAATATATTAATATAGATGTTCAGTAACAGGAGTAATATCAAATAAATTATTTTGGCTTTGGTTCCATATGTATGCTAATGCTAAAGTTTCCAGGGCCCAATGGAGATGCATTTTTACCATGCTGACATGTCCAGTCAGCACAGAGACAGAATTATTCTTTTGCTATGTAAAGACCCCTCGCTGTACATTGATGATGAGGGTCAGTGCATTTTACAGGCATTCTCAATGTGTAAAAATGAGCAGCTCATAAACTGAATTTGTACTGAATTGCAGTAGGCTACATGTCAAGATTCAAAATTAGGAACATTTGAATTCAGGTGATTAAATTAAAATGACAAAATGTTGTTTCTAGTTTTGAATAGTGCAATTTCTATTTCTATTATTGCACACACAACATCGGCATATGTTGTCAGAGCAAAAATTGCCTTCATGAAAATTTATATGGTCAGTAACATTAGGCTACATGATATTAATGATACATACATATAGTTATATACATAACTTTGTATGAACATATATGATGCTTATAATATAACAACATGGAATGTTTTCTGTAATATAACTTTAGATTAAATCAATAAACAATACGTAGTTTTGTATTTAATTATTTTACTGCTTAATGCAAGTGATCAAATACATATTTAAGACAAATTGTAGACCCCTCCATGACTTCTAAGAGAACTTGCAAAATTACAGAGTGATCAAATACTTAATGATATATGCTTAAAAATATATATTATTATAAAATGTATAATAATTTTTCATATAATCATTATATAAAATTTATAATTAAAATTTTATTTTATTTTTCGAGCTAATCCATTAGGAAAAAACACACACACACACACACACACACATATATATATATATATATATATGGGAATAAGTATATATAATTAGTAGCCAAATTTAGGTAATTGTTTTGCGTTAAATTAATTGCAATAAATTGAATTTCCAAATCATATTGTTTTACATTTCTTTTTTACATTTTCTTGCTTGACTGTTTTAACTAATTCAAAAAAATCATCTCAAAGAAGCTCAACCCTAAACATTTCTTATATATGTAGCATCTTTTTGCCCAAGTTTGCCAAGTTGCCCTCTGTTCACAGACATGATTCCGACGGTTCCCCATCACAGTGTCCGAAAACCTCACCCACTCAGTGCATGGTGCACCTCTTCCGGCTGACTAAACTTTGATCCCTGAGCCAGCGTTCCTCTTGTCTCCTGGGGCTATGAGAACGAGGAGCATTCCTTTATCATCAGCACAGCATTATTCAGATGCCCGCCGTATTCTAACGGTCACGTTCCACCTGGCTCGAGGGTTTCCATGGAAACAGTGCAGACTGACAGCATGCAGGCAGCGTGTGGTAGCGTGTGAGTGGGCACTGCGAGGTGTGGGGAGGAGCCAGTTCTCCCACTGCAGCATCCGAAGAGCGGGGATCTCTCTTTCACGCATGCACACACAAACACACACATCTGAACATCCTCCTTACTGCAATCAAAGCCCCTCTGGACTGAGTGTGTGCCCCCCACCCCCTCTGCCAGGGATTCCTCAGTGCCTTAATCAAGCAGTGTTTTGTCCGTCTCTGGTGAATCTTAAGCCAAAATGTCTTCTAAGCTGCCTTCAGGCAAACCCACGTCCCCTTTCAGGAAGAGAGGCAGCCTACAGTACACAGCCAGTGGAGGTAAGTGTTTAAAAGCAATATGGATTTATAAAAGTGTGTGTGAGAGTGCGGTAGAAATTTAATGGAAACTGAAAACACAATGTGTCATTATGTGTGAATTTGTACATGTAAGTTTCATATTTTCATGTAAGTTCCGTCTTATATTTGACTCATATGTGCCAGTTGTTCAGGAGAGTTTCTGTAATCCAGCTTCAGTATAATGTTGAAACTTTTATACCTGTTGATATAAGAAAAACTGTTGCAGCCTTTTTTTCCCCTGTCTCTCTCTTTCTTATGCGTCCCAGCAGAGCTAAACCCGAATACTTTACATGAATGATTTTCTCTTTAAAAAGGAATAATAGCCCCTGGGTCTGTACTTGATATTTCTCTGATGAGCAGAAAGAGGAAGCTACTGTATTACACATCATTTTCTTAGCCATAATCACATTGGCAGTACTTAGCTGATTGCATTTGCGACCACAACGCTTCAATTCCTGAAAAAATTCATCCAGATAATGTCCATGATTCAATTGCAAGAAAGCCAGACGAGGGAAATCAAACATGCACCAGTTACGGTCTAAACCACATCCATAAAATGCATGCAACACATTGTCTGTGGTCAGGCCAGCATTGCGTAAGGCTTACATAAGATCCGATCCAAAAACCACTTCACACCTCTCTCTCTTGCAGAAAAACTGTGATTTTATCCAGTGCTAGAAGCACAAACACATTACAGGGGTGTCGCATGTATTCATTAGACATTGATGCCTCTAATGTTGTGTTTAAAACCTGAAACAGTGTTGTGGAAAGTGCATTTATCTCTGGCTGTGTGCAAAACCAGACTCATTTGATTTTTAGGAGCCAGGAAATATTATCAAAAAGCATCTTCGCCACGGAGATGGAGAATGAGCAAATAGGCTTGTCATGTGGCAAATTGCTTCTGTCTTTAAAAAAATGATGCAAAATTGAAACCACACAGTTCCAGACAACCACAGTTAGAGTATAGTCAAATAGGCACGAAACAGTTCTCTTTCTCTCACATGCAGCAATAAATTATAGGCAGAGCTTTGCTTTAAATGAAAAGTCCTTTAAACAGCCTTTTTAGAGACACTACAACATGCAATATTTAAAATTCCTCTCGCATTTCAGCAGCAATCAAGTGTCTGATTACTGAAAGCCTGCGCGCGCTTTTACTGTGGCTCATTCTTGACAGGTTAATGGACTCTGAATGTGCAAATTCATGGTATAATCTGAAAGAAAAACCACAGTTAAACCACAGTTGCATCCATTTTTTTTTAATTCTTACAGGTTTCATAGAACATATACCAACATGTAAAAAATAAAGGAAATGTATTTCTTTGCATTTACCTCACATATTAGAGCCTCTAATAACATACACGACTAACATTCTGTTTAACAACCCCCTCACCCCCCCCAATTGAAGTCTGTACACAGAGCTCTTCCTGTTATGTAAATAGGGACCCTGTCTGTGTTACTGACCTTACTGACCTGAATGACTCTGATTACTGAATCTATTCTTAAAAGCATAAATGTTAGTGTGCAACCAAGGTAAGATAAGAACTTTAGTGTTATAACTTGGTCGTAGGTCATTAGATGTTGCTATATGGTTTAAACTTGACCCCTGTGGCGCCTCCCTTTCATTTCAGTGTGGTATGGAAAAGGAGGGATTCTTTAAAGGAGCCCTTTTACTACCTCCCCCTCAGCCACCATTTTGCTACTATTTAGAGTTGTTTTTTTCCAAATCCACCCAACCCTTTACTTCCCAAGATTCCCAGGGACTTCACCAATGAGGTAGGAAGTTTATGGTTTCTTAAAGACCCTTGTGCTATTACAAAAGAGTAGTTAGGCTCTTAATATGTGTAGGTGTATACAGAATGTACTTTAAACACCTAAACAGGCGTTTAGGGATCGACTTGTGCACAGTAGATGTGAAAGTCAGTTGAAAGAACGAGTTTTTCTGCGAGCGTGCAATTTGAAGAACAAACAGTTTGGCTGTTGTCCACTAGGTGGAACTAGCAAGACATTTTCCCCAAGCAAGCATATTTCATGCTCGCTATACAATATTAATTTGCTGTATCTGCAGATAGATATATATATAACATAATGTTATCTATTGTACAATTTAGATTAAAAATAGCTTAATTTAACAAAGAAAACATGTGGCAACTTTTGAAACTAATGGGTAAGATTAGCTTTGGTGTATTTCCTGTTTTATTCAAAATGCTTTACGCTAATTACAAGAAGGAAAAAAACGTTTAAAAATGACAAGTCTGTCATCGTTTATTCACCTTTCTCCTGTTTTAAACCTGTATGAGTTTCTTTCTCGGTAAAATACGCAAAATAACACATTTTGATGAATGTTTGTAGCCAAACAGATTTACACAGCATAGCCTATAGGAGAAAAAAATGTTGACAGAATTTTAAATGTTTAGATGAACTATCCCATTAATGCATTTGGCATATTTTTTTCTTTATATTTGGTTCTTACTATACTGAATGTAAATGGTTATAAGTTTGTAATAACAGTAGCATAAATTGAACATTAATCTAATTAAAACTGATGTAAAAGTATTGTTCACTGTTAGTTCATTTTTAATGCTAAATTAAAAATTTTAATGATAATGCTCTATATATAGACATATATAGGTGGATTTATATATATATATATATATATTATGTTTATTTTAATTTATTTCCACTAAACAGAGGCCTTCAATCACAGGAAAAAAATTAAAGCAATTGGTCTCCAGAGGCTCACAAAAACCTCATCAGTGCCATCTTTGTCTCTTCTTCTCTCTCTGATGTTTCCATCAAAGCCCTTTTCTCTAAAAGAGGAGCGGGATTCAGGGATGCTATTGTTTCCTCTGAATATGATGAGCCGAAACACGTCTCAAGCCCTGGATACAAGAGCAGAATCATTTATATGGGTTTCTATGGATTCAAGCAACAAAACAAATTGCATACTTCATCCACAGTAATGCTTCGCTGTCGGATGATTGGTGACAGCTCCAGTATAATGACAAAAAAGTATCCCGACGGATGTTTAAATGGGCCAGATCTTCTATCAGTTCTGTCGTCCTATACTAGTTTCTTTCCGTTAATAAAAAAAATCTGCCATGACCTCTATTTCAGCTTCCAAGGGAGGCTCTGTTTCTCTGGCCCTTTCTCTAAACATCCTCCAGCGTTTTGCATGCACTGCAGTCTGACACGTCACGGAGGTGAAGGACAGGGGGGGTTTAGAGAGGCAATGTTTAGCCCACTCTGTCAAAGAGACAGCAGTGATGCTGTTGAGCTCCCCTGCCCCTGAAGACCAGGTGGTACAGTCCAGCCATGTGTCAGGGATATTTAAATGAGAGGGGGATGACAGTGGCTAGCCCAGACAGCTGGCAGGAACCAGGAAGAGGAGGGAGGGGAGAGTGGATGCTTCGGCTGCATCAGCTGTGTTTACTGTATGTATGTGGGATAGATTGAATCACAAGACAATGTGTGTGTGTGTGTGTGTGAGTGAATGAATGATAGGCATGCTTTTCTGGAGATGTGTGGTACAATTGGTTTGGAAAGTGTAGCTTTGTGTTTGCTGCATGTTGTTTCTTTTATTCTGTCTGTCTTTTCTGACCTGTTTTGGGAGATTTCCAGCAATATTTCGCACTCTCAGATGTTTCTTCACGTCTTTTCATTCTGTTTCTCTTCATCTCTAAGCTCTCAGCTGTGTGGCTGTCAGCTCATGTTTTTCCCTTGAGAGTCATGGACTTGTGTGTGTAGCTGAAAGATGGTATGTGGATGTATTGATTGTCCTCAGTATTGTCCTGTTTTAAAGGTGTTGTGGTCAGCGTTGTGTTTCACAGATGACCGATTAAGTGGACAGTCGAAGGGGTAGTTGAGACGGATGCTGCTTGGATGTGTTCTGTGTATGAGATTGTGTCTGTTTTAAAGGAAAAGAGGTTATGAGGCCTCCAAACCCTTCTGGGAAATCCAGATAAAGCTGGTCGATGTGTTTTGGTTTCTAAAAGGTCCACACTGGTGGATCTTCTTGGGCGTTCAGCAAACCAGCTACCAAGTCTGGTTTAGGGTGATTGATTGGAAACCAGCTACCGCTTTTCCAAACAGGAAACATATGGACAGGAGTTTATTATTCTAAATGGAACACTGCAAGCTATAGTCATTAGTTTAATTTACACCTATCTTGAAGGGTCATGTCAGGTGTTAAGTGAGTGAACAAAGGGATGCAACATTAGGTTGCCATAGAGACGGGAGACAGACTGAAGTTAGTGAGGTAACGGTAATCCTCAGTGTGGCTCGGTTTTGCTGAGGATTTTATTAAGTATGTCACTGTTTGCATTAGAACCAGCTGGTAATGTAAATTTAGATCACATATTTTAGATCACATGCATTTACGGAACATATGAGATGTTTCGTAATCAGAACATTACTGTACATATACACTTTTGTTCAAAATCATTTAAAAAAAATTTTTGAAAAAATTTGTTCACCATTTATTTTATATATAGTAAAAAGGGTATAAAATATAACAATAAAAATCACATGAGATCCTTCAAATAAGCCGAAAGATATGTACAGAAATGTACACAAAAGATATGTACATCCTTTGGAAATCAGTCTCCTATGCTAAATTTGCTGGTGAAAACAATTGAGCTGCTTAATATTTTTGTGGAAAATCTTTGTTGCATAGAAAGGTCAAAAGAACAGCATTTAACAGAAATCTGTTCTTAAATGTCTTTTTGATTAAATAAATTACATTCATGTTGAATAACAGTAATACATATATATATATATATATATATATATACTATTATTATTATTATTTATTTATTTTTTTAACTATAGTGTACATACTAGATATTTAATAGAAAGCAGAATTAATTCAAATAAAATAATTAATTTAAAAACAACATTTAAACATTAAATAACTCATCAAATATGAAGCAGATAAATGCACAAATATTACACATGAGTTTGTTGTTGAGCGGGATGGTGTCTAACTTACGAGCCTGTCAGTGGTTCTGATCTTTGACCTCATCTCCTGTGTCTGATGGGGCACTGGTCATTCTGTTGTTTTTATCTCTCAGCTCTATATCTCACGACACTGATTATTCTCCTCTCCCATTCATAAATATGTGACATTTATAGACCCTCATTCCAGAATGTTTACCATCAGAATCAATAACTCTATTACCTGTGTTGTGCAATTGCACGGTTGAAGCTTCTCAAAACTCAGAAGAGGTTAGCCTCTCTGACCGTTTTTAGTGTTTTTGTGCTTTGCTGTTTATGTAGTGATCCTATGGACCTTATGAAGGGGTTGGCGATTATGTAACAAGCGTAAAACTCCCTAAACAACACACATGAGAAGATTATACACAAGCCAGTGGATATAGAGTCTCTACTTGTATCTATACACACACATGCACATCAAAAATCCTGGCGAAATCTCTTCTTTATGCTTTAGCTTTCATTCTAGTGTAAAATGTGTAGGCCGTGATTGTGTGGAGGTAAAAGAGAAGTGTGAAAACTGGAGCGTGATTTTAGTGTGTGAGGTTGTGCGTCTCATGCTGTGTCAATCTGTGTTGTGTGCTAATGTACTGTCATTGTCATAATTAGTCAACCCATCTGGGCCTGTGAAAAGGCCACACAGATTTTTAGCAACGAGTTCATTTCCTAGACAATCCTGTCGTTAATTACCTTCAATAAACTCCCTGATAAGTATGTTGCACATTAACTTGGGCAGAACAGTAAAACAGGGCCTTATAAAGCATTATGTAAACTGCGGCAGAATGAGGGTTAGTATAACATGACTCTGTTCAGGCAGCTATGGGCCACATCCGCTGATACCAAACTTTAAATTATTCAGTTCTCCTACTCTCGTTTGGGTTTGAGCGCTGGGGATAATTACACGGCAGCGGTTCGTAATTAGTACTTGAGTGTAAGCAGGCGGATGGCGATTCCTACTTTGCGCGGGGAGAATGCCTGCATTACGTCAAATGGCATTGTTATAACAAAGTGCTTGTTATTGAGGTTATGAATAGGAATCATGGTAAAGCTCTACAAAAACAACAGACATCTGTTCTTTAGGGGATGACAGTGACTCAAGTTTGTTTATTGAGAAAGTATTGTCTGCTGTGTTTAGGAAGCCAGCCAACGTGTTTTATTTACTCAAAGTTAAACCATGATTATTATGTCACTGTTTCGATTCATTCAAATAAGTCTGGAGTACAAATTTTGATCTTTTAGGGGGCAGTCGTGGCTTAATGGACAGGGAGTTGGACTTGTAACCCAAAGCGGGTTCATGACTGAGGTGAGACCCTTGAGCAAGGCACCATTCCCCCAACTGCTCCCTGGGCGCCGCAGCAATGGCTGCCCACTGCTCCGGGTGTGTGTTCACGGTGTGCGTGGTTGTTCACTTCTCACTGCTGTGTGTGTGCACTTGGATGAGTTAAACACAGGGTTACTGTAACTTTTAATAAATTTAATGCATCTTTGCTGACACAACTTTCTGACACAAAACTTTTGAATGGATTTGTACATGAAAAGCAACATTTTGTATAAGTTTAAAGAATTTCACATTTTAAAGAATTAAAAAAAAAATGTTTTTAGTCTAAAATAAAATGTAAATGCTAAAATAAAAGTTAAAAAATAATCTTAAAAATCAAACATTATTTAATATTATTTTTGTGTAACAACTTTTCTCTTTTTAATTCTTAATATCTAAATCACATTTGTTTTGCTTCTTACTTGAATTAGTTTGAACAATGTTTTATTTAAGGAGGTTAAGTTTTTTTTTATGTAGTGCAGTATATATACAGTCTAGTGTTAAAGAAGTCATTTGGGTCAGCGATGTGAGTAATTATTTAACGGCTGTAAAAAGCTGTAAAACCAGGAGATCAAAATAGCAGCGATTAACAAGCACATACATTCATACAGATTAAGAATTATACAGCAAGGGATTTAAACCATAAGAGTAAGTAATTATCCTGCTATGATAAAAAGCGCTTCCATAGACAGAAATACCCTTATGTTAAGAGTAGCCTTTCATGATGATGGATCGCTCTCAGGGAAGTTACAGCTCTTCGTAAAACAGTGATGAATATATCAATATACCAGCAGCTGAGCTCATCACATGATTTCAGGTCTGAGGAATTCAGGTCCAGAAAACAGCCGTTATCTGTCTTCTGACTACTGCAGATCTGCTGTAGCCCAGACTAATAGCTTCTTCTGAAATGCTGCTCCTGTATCTGCATTAGTATTGCAAAGTTTTTTTTAAATTCTGCTGTAACTATTTATTCAGCCCGTTTTCTGTGTGCTTTCACAGTGGGACGAGATGTCCAGTTCTCTGCAGTGCAGGGGCTAGACATGGCAGCTTAATTATTTATCAGGCTTATGAATATTTGATTAAGCATCAGAGTTTAGGAAGATTGATATCACTCACGGGAACTATGGAACTTGAGCAGAAGGTTCAAGCTTTACTCACAGTAAAGTGAAAGTGGAAGCATTTGTTTGTGAAGCACAATATTGTGACGTTAAAATATTTCTTATCTGTGATAGCTTTGGATATAAACGTAAAACTATATTTATTACTCGTAATCTGGCTTGCACTATATTGTTTTCTTGTGAAAATATCTATAGACCCTTAATTAAAATGTTATTCTGATTATTTATGCTTTAAAAATATTCTTATAAATAAGTATATAACAGTTGTTTTAAATCAAACTAATATTTAACAATATAACACACTGTAACTGTATTTCAATCAAATAAATGCAGCTATGGTGAGCATATTAATATCTAATCCGCTTCAAGTAAATTAATCTTGTTTTAAAGATGTTTGGATATTGATTGCAGTGACCTTTTGCAGTGTAGAAATGCTATAATGACTGGGCACTAGTAGTATTTGGTCTATAAGTTGGTACTATGTCTGAGCTAATACAAGCTTACGTCCACCCACCTAAATGCTTCATTGTTTTATGAGACAAACAGCTGTCGATCTTCAGCAGCTTTCTGACCCTGCGGGAGAAAAACAAAGCTTAATATAATGGATCACAATGTAGTGCCATTTTCCACAAATGCTTTTCTTCTGTGAAATCCAGAAGCCAGTCACGCCATCTCTGTTGAAATATAAAGATCTCTTTCTCATTATCTTCCTAGTAGATCTCCGTGTTGGCCGACACCTCCTCACATCCCAGTACTCTTTGCCTGGCAACCCTGTAAGCAAGCACGGCCACATTGACCTGCGCACATCCATGGATGGCAAATACAAAGAGATTGCAGAGGTAAACAAAGCAGCAGTCACAATAATCATGATGCTTGAATGCGTTTTTGTTGTTTGTTTCTGCTGTTATGTAAATGTGCGCTTAATTGTGTGCGTTTAGGAGCTGTTCTCCCGCAGCCTGGCGGAGAGTGAGATGCGGAGCGCTCCATATGAGTTCCCCGAGGAGAGCCCTATTGAGCAGCTGGAGGAGAGGCGGCACAGACTGGAGCGGCAAATCAGCCAGGATATTAAGTACTACATCATTCATCATAAAACTCGGCCATTGACAGTAGCTGTAGTGCTTACGATACACAAGCTTTCTGGATTGTCTCAGTGTAGATGCAGAAAGATGTAGATGTAGATGCAACAAACTTTTATTATCAGCATAAAGCTAATGGATAGTATAGAAAATTACTCACGATTTACACACCCTCAAGCCTTTCTAGGTGTGTATGACAGCCAGAATTATTGCAAAAATAAAATACAAATTATTAAATAAAATTTTTAAATGTTTCAAAATAGAAAACAATTCTAAATTATAATAATATTTCGCTACTTTATTGTTTTTACTGTATCTTTGATCAAATAAATGCCACATGTGTGAACAGTGTTCTTTTAAGAGCATAAACTATTTAGCAGGCCACAAACTTTTGAATGTTAGTGTAGTTAAATAGCCTGTTAGCACCATCACCATCACATTTTGTAATCCAGCAACTGAAAACACAACACACATGCTAATGTCCAACTGTACTTGTCTTCTCAGCTGGGAATGTGTAATGAAAAATTAACTCGTCACTTCATATGCCAATATTAGTCCAACATTCGCTGCTCTGTATGCACATGTGACCTTGGACCCACAAAGAGTTAATTAAATGTTGTTTCTCTTGAGGTTTGAGCCTGATATCCTACTGCGAGCCAAACAGGACTTCATGAAAACTGACAGTGCGACAGATCTGGAGTGAGTATCTTTCAGATCATTCAAGCCCCATGCATGTTTTTTAGATAGTATCATCATGTTATACCTTTACTCTTTCTCAGGTATATGAAAGAGCAAAGCCAGGCACCCAAAGAGCTATATCCAGAGAGAGAGCTCGTCCCTGAGAGAGAGTATCAGAGAGTCACCATCTCCGGAGAGGAGAAATGTGGGGTAGCAACAGCTCTGCTTTTTTTTCTCTACTCTTCTGTTTTGTTTGTTATACGAAAACAAGACGATGTTGACCGAACTGAAGTGGACACTACAGACATTACATAAACTCCTGAGGGAGAACTAAGTTTCACACATCCACACACAATTACACAAACTCTTGAGGGAAGCATGTGGTGACAACAACACAGCTGGGGGGTTTTCGCAGGAAAAAGAGGAGCTAAAAGAGGAAATACTGAATATTTATGATAATAAAAATAGACTTTCCTTTTTTTCACCCAAAATACTTCTGGGATCTTGGAAGAAAAATACTTCTGTTACAGCAAAACAATCTCCTGAAAAAGGTTAGAAAGATGTAGATAGACTGATGCACATTGTACAGGTTTTCAAAAGATCAGCGGATATTTAGAACAACAATTTTTTTCAGAGAGTTCAATTATTTAGTAAATATTCAGTCACTTGCATTTCAGACACAATATTGTAACTATTTTTATTTTGACAAAGAAATAAGTATTAGGTTTGTTAGAAATAAGGTTTCACTTATGAGTGAATCAGTGTTTTTAAAGTGCCCCTGTTATGCCATTTTAAAGGTGGCTAATATTGCTTTATGAGGCTCTTAAAGCAGCTTTACCTGTATGCA
>JAUCNO010001851.1:13676294-13688764 GCA_032353835.1 Enteromius viviparus
ACTCCGAGGTAATTGTTGTCCCACTTTCCTGACAAATAATTCGTCACACCGCGCATGCGTGAAATGCGTTAAAAAAAATTAACGTAATTAACGACAAAAATTAATTACCGCCGTTAACGCGTTATTTTTGACAGCCCTAATTTATATACATAATAAATATACAGTACAACAAAAATTTTTTTTATTTTGAATGCAACTAATAGCAATTAGCACTAAAAATAATACACCAGTAAAACATTTTTTACATTACAACTACAAAACTTATATTTATATGGTCTTAAATTTATTATTTTAAAAAGTAAAACTTTTGTTCTTTTTGTGTTGAGCAGCATTTCCTAAAGAACCAAGCCACTATGAGACGCTAATAACACTGGATCACGAGCTGCTGATGTGTAAATGAACACAGTGTTCACTTATATTAATAAATTATACTATATACTATCACACTAGACATAATGCAGTTCCTGGTTGTACTTTGATTAATCATGCAACACTAACACAAATTACACCGATATCCAATTGAAAATTTCGACACTGCTGACAGTTCTGTGCTACAACTCAATCACTAACTGTGTTAAAAGGGAACTTGTGAAATGATTCAGTTGTGTACTTTGTGCGTGAGGATGAGTTTCTGCTTCCAGCCGTCTCTCTGAATGAGGTGAAGCCCTCCGGCAGAAGTGCCCAGAGTCAACAGCTTCCTGGACACGGAGAGACATGTGCACTGCGAGATACACAGACAGAGATAGAAGGATATTACAGAAAAACTTGCAAAATCTGCCAAGAACAAGAAAAAATAAATAACATATCAAATTATTTTAAATAAAAATATTACTGCTTAAAAGGATCATTTTCATGACAATTAAAAATGGTCTTCAACGCAACAAAAAAAAAATTCTCATTACTAAAATGCAAATAAAAATTATTATATGTACGATTTAAATTAGTAGTTCTATAATATCTTATACGTTAAACTGATACATTTTTGTTCCACTGCTTTTATAACAATAATTTATATAATAATGTTAATAATAAAAAAATAATAGTTTTATGCTAAACATATTTGAGATTTTTTTTCTTTTGGTTTTTGGGCTGAAACATTTATCCACTTACTCTCCATGATTAAAAGAAATAGTACTGCAGAAATTTAAATAAACAGAACTGAAACCAAAGCATGTTTTATGACACTTGCTCAAAAGTAAACAGCACCAACCACAACATCAGGTCAGTTTGAATATCAGATGCCATGTGAATCGTTATAATCAAAACTTTGACTGTTTCACAACAGTTAGTTCAGTAGTTTAATGTGTGATTTACTTTGATCCGTCCTGAGTCCAGTCGCAGAGCGGAAAGGAGCGGGTCCAGACAGTCAAACTCTGCCAGGACATGTGTGCAGGACTCCACAGGAATCATCCTGCAACGGTCTGAGAGGAAACATATTTATTTGTTTAACCAAAAAAAAAAATCATATGGTGTAGATTCCTATCAGCAGCTTTAAGCAAAATATGCATAAATGGCATGTGTGAACAAGCAACCAATCCATAAAATATATGCTAACATTCAGTAAATTGTAACTAGCGATACACAAGTAATATAATTATTCAAGTGCCCAATCAGCCCATCATGTGCCAAATTTACACCGCAAAGGTGGCACAGAAGTGCATCTGAAGAGGCGTTTAGACTATTTAATGCTGCTTAAAAGTGACAGCACCTGCATCTTTATACATTACTTTAATATTACTTTGATATTAAGGGCTATTGTGGGTCTGAGCAGGCATAGTTTAGTCTGGCAATTATGCTATATTGCATCTTTACATTGAATTTTGAGCAGGCACAAAGCAACCTTAATCTGGCTATGTAAAGATGCCTCCAAGCGTATTACGAGGGCGATGATTCCCAAAATGCACCCTCAGTAGGCAGCACACTAGGTTTTGAGACACAGCCCTACTCAGTCAGTCATATGATTCCAGAGAAATCCAATTGAAAAAGCATGACTACCACTTCTCTCCTTTATTTCTTTTAGTGCCACTTTTCCACACTAAGGACTACATATTTGCAGCTACATTATTGTATCAACTACATCATATAAAACAATGCCTGAATTAACAAGATACACAACAAAAACCTAGTCGCATAGTGACAGATCTCATAAGTTTGGGAACTTTTTATTGTCTGTATTTGTTATTTTTACACACAGGCCAGTTAGCAGAAAAGAAAAAACGCTTACTAGCTGATGCATATACACATATTTGACCACTTCCCCTTCGTCTGATACATTTTTAACGTTACTGAATTTAGTTTTTAAAACATTTTATAAAAGTAAACGTTACAAATCAAAGCGGCGCGTTAGCCGATTAGCATGACTGTCAATCACGAGATCTGAGCTTAAACTCGCATAAAACATCGAGGAAACTTAGTTTTGTTGAAGTTTGTGAATAACGTTGTGTTTTTAAACGGTTAAATAAATGTGAAAGTTGATCCTGGTCTGGAAGCTCGGGGACTTTCAAGTCCAACAACGTTTTAGTTTCTTTTTCTCCTCCTAATGACTAAAGTCCACAACGTTATTTCATGTTACACATTTAAGACAACATAAAAAACACTTTTTAAATGTTGTTTACTTTACTGCTAAAAATGTTTTAACTTATTTGAAGTGGTGAATGTGTCACCTCCAGCATTTCTAAAGTATATAAAATGAAATAAGCCATATTAAAAACGCGTTTTACCTCCTCCGGAGCTCAAGGCGCATTTAAATCTGCGAAATTTCCAGAAATGTAGTAAAACCCAATCATATACTGTGTAATATGAAGAGCCGTGTGTATTTGTGTCGCTGTAATTCCTGCAGTGTGTGTGACAGCTGACTAAAAACTGACCGGGGCTACTTCTTCATTAGGCTCCACTCACCGGGAGGCGTAGTGATTCACACAAAGCGCGGGGAACTATTTCTGGCGCCTTTAGACAATCCTTGCAATTAAGTACTTTACATATAAAAAATATTATCAATGTAAATAAATCTTATAATCATTCATTAAAAGTTCAAGTTTTATCTACAAACATCTTCTTTACAAACACATAACTGTCACAGACGCGTAGGTGTTCACGCAGTAGATTGGGGTCCGCTGGTCCATTACAAGCTCTTGCTGGTATTGATTGAAATTCGAGATGCTCTCGAGAATGAAGCCTGTTTCATCAGCAAGCAAAAATAGCCTCACCCTCAAACATCTTACAACCTTGAAGTTAATGTTTAAGCTCCAGATTCAGATATTATTATATAGACAAAATTCAAGCATATAATGAATAAACTCAGCTGTATTGTCTTGACTCTTGAGAAGTTATAACATACAGTATGTTGAGTGATCTACTATATATACAAAATCTTATTAAAGGATTAATTACTAAATTATTACTTATTAATTACTTCATTTTTAATTGCCACAAAAAAGTTTAGTTTGAGCATGTTTAAAAGATTAAAATATTATTATTATTATATATATTTTTAAAATAAACATAATTCATTACATTTTTTTTATAAACTATTAAATTTAAAAACTATGTTACAATAGTTTCTAAATATGTAAATTGATAATATAAATGATTGAATAATTATTATTGCCTTTACAGTTGTTTTTTTAGTGCATAGCTTATTATTTACATATGTCTGGAAAAACCATGTGGTAGCTTTTATACATTTAGGAAGATTAAAACACAATAACAAAATTAGATATTTAAATTTTTTTTTTTTTAAATAAGATTAAAAAATATATTAAAACAAATAAAAAAAGATGATTATTAATAACAATATATTGTGTAATATAATAATAAATTAAAAAACCCTGGTCTAACAGACACACAAAAGCACATGCACAAACACACTCTCTTATCTGGCATCACATTCATTTGAAACGGAACAGTACGTATGCATGAAGAGTCATAATACAGTGCTTCCTCTTCTGGTTTTCAGTGTGTAACAGAACTGCTTCCTCACTGCATGTGCACTTTGATAAATGAGTAGTTTGCAGAAGCTCTTTTAACACAACACACACAGTTTAAATCTTGACTTTATTTGCAATAACATCCACAACTCAGTGCAGCTAGAGAAGACACATTATAAAGCAGTGCTGATGAGCGTGTGTGCACAGATCAGTAAATGCACTACATAGAAATTATTATTATTATTTTTTACAGTATTGCTATATCCCCTCCCATTGGCGTGTCTTGAGCAACTGATTTCCGATCAGCCTCAAGAAGTATCGGGAGGGTTAAACTGGATTGCAATATCAGATTTGTGAAGAGTCCTCCTTATCATTGACTTAAAAGCTTTTCCCTCCAACGGAGTCCTTTGCATTAAATGTTATAAGTTCCTGAGAAATCTTTCCACCGATATTATTACTGAGCCCAGTTTGGTCAATGCAGAAATACAACACTGTTAAAATGTCACGTCTTACCTAGGAACTGAAATTAACAACAGAAAGAAAAAAAAAAAACTAAAGGGAACGGAACGAACAAAGTAAAGAGAGATAAGAAAATAATTACAGGTATTCGTGACTGGCGCAGCCCATCTCCACGTGGACCAATAAGATGACAGAATTTGCTTCTCCAAGCCCCTCCCCCAGGGCAGATGTGCTCACTAGCACCTCAAGCTCTGATTGGCTGGAAAATCCACCCATGAGGCTCCATCCGGCCCAAGCTGGGAGAGAGTGTTTCTGTTCCTCTCCCTTTTTCTTTAAATTCAGTCTTTTCTCTCTTTCATGTATTTCTCTGCATCTCCTCAGGTTTTTCTCATCATTCGACGCGTCTGCCAGACTTGGAACTTGCTGTACGCAGCCTGAAGCATTTCCTCCAGGTGGCCCGTTAGCTAATGCAATCAGAAAACACAGGAAAGTATTATGCATTTCCACTGAAATTCATCCTTGTAAAGCTTTCAAACCCTCAAACATGCACACAATATGAAAAAAAGTATCAAAATGTGACTGAATGGACAGGGAAAACCCAAATACAGTTCATTTTAAACACTTCACACCTCAAATAACACATTTATGCATGTCAGAAATGTATTTATTTTTTAAATCCTCCAAAGTAGGTGGTTATTAAATTTATTAAATGCAGAATATTTGGTTGCTTACTATTTAGAATGGAGAGAGGATTTTATGGTACTAGAAAATATTCATTTCTAAATTATGTCCATTTATTTTTTTATAACAATACAAATATTAGAAAAATATTTCATATGATTTAGCATTAATAGAGTGTTTAAGTTAAACATAAATCATACATTACCTAGTTGCTTTTAAGTGTTTTTTTTAATTATAATTCTAAAATATAATAATATTATACAGTGTTATACCACTAAATTATATTATTATTATTATATTATAATAATTAAATAATAAATATCAGAATTTTAATTAGGTATTGCATTTGTATTTCTATTTATCTCCTGGAAAGCCGCAGAATAATAGAAAAACTGCTTCATTGTAGCTAATTTGCATCCGAAAAAATGCTTTTGATTATTATTATTATTATTATTTTTTGTATTTCCCATTCATTTCTTTTGGCAGCCATGTTTGACTGCAAAGGTCACAACTGTGATTATATTAAAAGCATTTTCTAATCATGTCCACATTTTTTGTGCCCACATAGCATGTACCGCAGAAGCTTCATTAAAAAAAAAGTGTTTAAAAACCCCAAATAATTTTTTTTTCAGTTTAAAAAGACCACCACTGATTTAAACGGTACACTATCCTGAACCAGTTCCTCCACACACTACAAGAAATGATCAATTGTGGTCTGTCCTTCTAATAACATTAATTATTAATGTTTACTCTAAGTGGTAGTATCCACTACAGTTAATGGAGGGGGTGTGGTTAGGGGCGTGGCCTTACATTCATGCTCAAATACTGTCGCTGGATCTTTTCTTGAAAGGGGCGGAGCTTGGTCACCTGGAATCTCTCCAGATTCGATTTCATCTTTACCACCTGTTAGCAGAAGAGACAGATGAACAAATCATATTGCAACAAAACAATATTTTAATCTGTAAATATTAATAAATGTAGGTGCATCTCTTGACCTTTTCCTCCAGGAAGGGAGTGTTGACGGGAAAACAGGACCAGAAATGTCGAAGCAGCTCTCCAGCGGCTGTATACAAGTGCTTCAGCTCGCTCTGAACATCAGTGGGCACTAATTCTACATAAACAAGCACAAAAAGGGTATAGATCAAGTTAATGGACAGTAAGACACCTAATAAGGCTTAAAATGCATTAAAGAATGCATTAAACCTCGATGGAAGCGATATTAGATGTTATGATGGGATGAATAGACGAACACTCACGGTTTATGGTCCGTTGGCCTCCTCCCTGCATCAGAACTCCTCCAGGTGACAGCGTTGTGATAGCGGAGCTCGCTGCACTGCTGGACATCACCTGAAACAGGCCAGAAAATACAATTTAATAAAACAGACTGGATTGAATTCAGGACTTTTAGCCGTGCGTGTCAGCGGCGCACCTGTGTCAGACGGGGTTTATAGCTCCTCATCTCGTGCTGGATCGTGCTAACGGAGTTGATAATGTCTTGACTGGTGGTGTAATGCTGTGACTGAAGAGGAACCGGGCCGTGGGAATATCTTGCAGGGTCAAACAAATGTAAAATACAAAGCACTTAATATGATTCACAGACCGTCAGACAGAATAAAAGCGCTGATAGTTTACCTGTCTGATTTCTTCAGGTTCAGAGCGATGGTCTTATGCCCAGAGTCACCCTGCAGGTCATCATACTCTATGGATTCCTGTAATTTTACCTGAAGAGCCACAAAAACAACGACATAATCTAGTGCTGCTCATGCTGAACTCAAATTTTTTTTTGTAATTTCTGTAATGCAACCACTCCATATTTTTCCTAAACACTAACCCCCGGTTTCACAGACAAGGCCTAACCTGGTCCTAGACTAAAATGTAAATCTACCCTGCACTGATTGATCTTAAAACATGTCAGTGTCTTAGTTTTGTCTTAAGATGCACGTCAGCAATGTCCTAATTGAACTGTGGCCTAATCCTGGCTTAGGCTAAGCCCTGTCTGTGAAACCGGGCCTAAATATATTTAACAGATTTTAGTCATAATAATAATACTTTAATAAGAACACCTTTTTGAGTGGCGGTTGGAAGAAATCTGAATCTCTGGAGTTCCCATCAGTGCTGCTGGTCTCACTGGCTTGATCACTGTGAGCTTCCCTATACGTCACACACATAGAGATTATTATATCTATATGCACACAAACTCCTGCACTCTGATGTCCAAGCACTTACCCTTTGCGTAGGCCGGCCGCCAGCACCATGGCACTGTGGTGGTTGAAGCGTTTGATTATGGCAGAGTTGCTGTTCTCTCTCAGTGATTTGTTGCATGAGTTTGATGTCGTGGGAGCTGTCGTTGTCCCGTAACCCTTTAGAAGTGCAGAGATCCAATTAAACCAAATGATGCAGAATGCAGAGGAAGTGTGATTCAAAGTGTAACATCTCTCACCTCATCTAACGTTTTATCCTCGAGTGAAAGCAGATCCACCATGGGGTTCTTCACTCCCTGGGTCACCAATGATTTCAGGCCTGTTAGATGCGAAGACACAAACTCCATCAGAATAGAAAGAGCCATTTAACAAGGTCAGATCTCAAAATACAGCGTTAAGACTTAAACTAGATGAAACGCAGTACCCTTCTCGTCTTGTTTGGCACACTCTGAGAAGATGTCCTGCTGGCCCGTATTGATCCGGTCTCTGTGGAAATAATGAGACTGGAAGAACCGCGTCCAGAAGTCTTTCTCCGTCATGTTGTGAGGAACATTCTCAGCGTATTTCTGCTTGACTGCAATCAAAGGCAAAGAGAGAGTCATATTCAATACTTTCATAGCTTTATAACGATATATTTTATTTTAAGACAATCTCTTTCAAAGAAGGAAGCTGCCAATTATAGTGCAAGATCATAATTACATATCTTACCTGTAGGGTAGGTTCTGAAGATCGACTCGATGATGTCAGAGGTCAGATTGTAGCGCAGGCCGTTGCAGCCATCCGTCTGTGGTCTGATGTCGGCCTGTAACCACGGTGACAACACAATCATGGTGTGTATTTACTTTGTAAGCGCTCTTATCAAACTGTCAGTCACGTGATGCATTTGAGCTCACCAGGAAGGCAGCAGAAATGCCAACTTCCTGTTTGTTGTTGTTGGAGAGGGAGTGTTCCACAGTATTCAGGCTCAGCCGATTGGCCCAGAACTCCTCAGCGCTGATTACCTGACTCACCACTAAGTCTTTATAAAGCTGGAAGAGAACTGGGTCTTCCTGCAACATCCTGGAACACAAAACAACAGCTGGAGGTCATCTAATACCAATAAAGAGAGAGTCAGTTTTCTAATATAGTGAAATATTTAAAGGGAGAGTGTACCCAAATTCATTCCAAATCACATGAGGGTAAGCAATAAATGATCTTTATGACTGAACTGAACCTACTGAATGAAGGCAACTGAGATGTATTGAGAATGTCACCTGTTCTTCTCCTCCAGCTCTTTATTGGCTTTCTTCTTGAACTTGGGCAGGAGCTGCTGCAGGAGTTCTTTGGTGGCGTCTCTGTCCTTCAGTGCTGTGCTCTCATTGGCGAAATGAAAGGTGGTGCTTTCCCCCGTGTGCAGAACCAGCTGAAGCTGGATCTTGGCCTTCCCATCAGGACTGATCTTCTGACCTGCATATGAAAATAATGACAGAGCCCATTAAAAACTTTGATTCACAGCAGAAGAATGTTTGATGTTCGATGTGAACACACACACATATACTGTATTAATTAAATACATTTTTTATAGTTTAAAATGCAATTTTTTAATAAATAATTTTGTGCAGAAATTTCAGGGGTAAATAACAGTGACTACTGTTTCTACATTTGCATCACTGTACAAGCTTAGAGTTCATGGTAGGTCTGTTTTGAGAGTAACCCACTGTTACCCTATTAAAGGGGTCATTTAGAGGTTCAACCACTTGTATAAGTTGTCTTAACTGAAATGTATGTTATCAGTATCGGTACAGAACTATTCTATAATGATAAAAATCCAATCAGTGTCATTTCACGATCTCTGTAAATGTTTTCCTCTTTCTCAATTGAGCCATCCGACCGTGTGATGTCACACAGTCGGAGGCCACTCCCACAATAGTTGATTGACAGCAGCATGTCACACAGACTGAACTGGTGTCTTACCTCAGACCCGCCCTGAGTGAGCCATCATCAGACCATGACCCAGAGACAACCAAGACTCCTAAGCAATTGAAGTGTTTTGTTGTTAAATGTATTCATGAACATGCACTGCTTTTAAACAATATGGTGTTTTTAGTTCACAGTAGTGTTTGCTGTTTCAAACAATATCCTTATTCTTAAAGGGGCAAAGTTTGGGTTATATAAAATGCTTTTTTTAATTCTTTTGAAAGAAGTCTCTTACACTTATCAAGGCTGCATTGATTATATTATATTATAAAATCATTTATAATGTATTAATATTACTATTGTTTGTGTGTGTGTGTGTGTGTGTGTGTGTGTGTATGCTGCATAAATGCCATTGCATTTTCAGTGTTACATGATCCTTCAGAAATCATTCTAATATGTTAATTTGATGCTCAGAAAACAATAATTATATATATATATATATATATTGTCTACACTGATAAAATATATCTAATTAATATATTTGTGGAAACACAATAGATATTGAAGTTAAGTTAATAAGAAAGTTAATTTATCACAGAAATATATATATATATTTTTTTTTTTCACAGATTTTTGAATGTCATGTAAATGTGTTATTAGATGGGTTGAAGGAGACCCCTCCTTAATAGTTTTTTAATATTGTTGGAACAGACTGTTGGTTTTTGTTTAATTCTAAATCTAACCAAACATGAATCTGTCTTAACTCAGAATATAAAGAGATTGTTTACCCCTAAAGGATTTTTTTTCATCATTTACTCTCATGTCGTTCCAAATCTCATGTCGAGACCAAAGTAAGTCTCTTTCTTATGTTAAACATAAAAGAAGATATTTTGGAGTTGATGGCCCCCGTTGACTTACATAATATTTATTTCCCTGGAAGTTGGTGGAATTCTTCAAAATATCTTTTTGTGTTCAACATACAGTAAGAAACTTTAGATTAGAAACCTTAGATACATATTTGGAACAACATGAGGGAGAGTAAATGATGACAAATCTTTCATTTTTGGGCAAACTATTACTTTAAGACTGTCAAACTCAATATTTTACACTGCACCGTGTGTTTAAAAAGACAGATTAAATGTGATTTAGCTGTATTTTACCCTAGTGAACAAAAGTGACAATGTTGAAACTCTAAAATTCATCCTAAGTGAACCCAGAGGAATTGTGCGACAACAGTGTCATGTCGCGAATTACTGTCTCCGCCACATCAAAGGCCTAAACAGCGACAGTTGCGTAAGACTGTCATTTATAACTTCCATGAAGTGTTTTTGCCATCTGTGCGTGTGTAAGTTGCATGTACTAATTTGCTTAGTGCATATTTGTTCGTACACTTAGTATTTTTCCAGTGTCTTCGGCTGTTTCACTGAACAAAAGGCTCTTTTATCTTATTATGCAATATATAAAACTTCCCAGCCTGCGTGGCAATTTCCATAAACTCCATAAACTGTATTGAAATCTCCAGACATGCCAATTTAATGAGTTAGTTTGCTGGTAAGAGACATTGTAAGCTAGGTCTGCGATAGGTAGCAGTATAATGCTTTGGAATATTTTGTTACAAGTAGTACAGTATAATAGACAGTATAATTGTCTGCGGTTGTCATCACTGTTTGTATACGCTTCACATTTTGGTGAGGAGAGTGTTAAGAAGATACTAAATTACTTTCCTGGCTCTAAAGTTGCCTGCAAGAGCCAAACCTATTATTTCTCTTTGCGTATTCACCTTGTGCAACAGCAATATGTGTTTATTTAAAATATGCTTTTGGCTGCTCCCCGTTTTACACTCTGTTCTGGATTGGTAATAGCACCGTACTTGGCTATGTAGCTCACGAAAAGTGTTTTGGGATTTATTGGCCGTGAATCCTGATGCGAACAAATCCAGATGCTCTAAATCAAACATAAAAGTTAACCGCACATCATCAAACGCATTAATCAATCTTGTATTTCGTACTCATCCCTCAGTAATCTGTCTAATGTTGTTGAGTACCGGATGGCAGGTGTTAACACTTCCTTTCTCAGTCATCCCAGTTGTTCCTGCTCTCTGGAAAGCCCCTGATGTGAAAACCATATCCCTTGAGAAAGCCGCCACATAGCACCCTGCAGCCCCGCTATCACATGTGAACTCACACCTCTGGAATGTTTCTCTGCCGCTGGCCAGGCCGCAGTCTCAACACCCTTCAAGCTGTTTGGTTGAAGACATGCATGGTTTTTTTTCCCATTGCCTGCTATGAATGCAGACAGCTATGCAATTAAAGGCCCGAACCACTGTGGCTACAAAGTGTCACACAAAATACATTTTTCCTCAATTATGGACATTTAGATTTTCTTCTATTGCTGTGGAGACATGAGAATCTATGAATAACAATACTAAGATTATCATTAAAAATTTTCAGAAAGGTGCATGATTGTATGAGATATTGGACTTTATACTGACACCTACTGGTGTGGATGCAGCATTATTGGACCTTTTTCACAGCATAAATCCAGCAAAGTTTCTGTTATTATTGATTATATTTTACAGTAAAGGCCTGTTCAAACCAAGCACAATAACTATAAAGATATAGTTTTAAAATTTGTTCTTAGTATTAAAGAATAGGAGAGTCTACACCACATCTATAACGATAAAGGCACAGAGTAACGATATTGTCAGAATCATTTTCATAACTAATTTTTTCCAGCTGATGAATGATACAAACATTATTGACAGCCAATCAGAATCCACCCTGCTATCACAAACTGGAGAATTTAACGCGTCAGATATAAAGGCTATTTTTATTTTAATGACAAAGAAATACTAAGTTAGCCTGTAATGAAACAGTCTATAGTGAATAGTTTTGCTTTACGAAAGGTTAATAGACCTTGTTACATAATGTAAATGCTGGTGACACCATGTCCAAGATAAGAGGAGCATAGCTGTCAGTTTTAACTTGGCTGACTATCCTAAGCCATGAACATGATGCCTTTACACTGTCCCAGAATTCATCTGGCACCACTGCTTTTGTGCACTTTATATAAAATATTCAAACTTTTTGTGCTTTCACAACAAAAATTGTTCTTATATTGCATCACTGAGTTAACACAAGTCAAGTCTGCTTATTGTCATGTTTTTTATTCAAGTTTTTCAAACCGTCTGGTTCCCCTTCGGGGTTTTGCAACAAGGCTTGCTTACCTGGTGAACAACACTTGGCTGTGTAAGCATCAAAGAAACAGATGGCATATGTGATATTGAAATGCCTTCTAGTGGATTTTG
>JAUCNO010001851.1:13732255-13752368 GCA_032353835.1 Enteromius viviparus
ATATTTATGTCTTTTTTTTTTTTTTGGTCTTACACAATGCATCACGAGAAGCTCGGTGCTCAGATAAACAAGGTTTCTGTAGCGCTTCTGTACCACTTGATTGCAAGTAATTATTCAGAAGCCCGTGGCCTACTCCAGCACCAACCACCTGACACTCCACATCGTGGCAAAATGGAGAAGAAAAAAACCCCTACACACACATATAAACACAACATGTAATTTTGCTTGGTGTAGCTGAAAAGGATTGTTTACCGTAACCTTGTAATCAACCTGCCTAGCAGCTCCACCATTAGCCACTATAAGAAGCCCAGCACAATCGGGGGCTGTAAGAGAGGGGCCCGCCTCTGACGAGCCTCCTCACAATCTCAGTGATGGAGCACGGCGCTGGCCCCTCTATCGTCCTCTCATCATTTGTTTTCAAGAAGCGCAATTTCCATTTCAGTTGGATTACACCTTTTAATGTATCGCAAGCTTTAAGAAGAGGGAAGGGGGGAGGAGAGGAGAGGAGGGGGGCATTAAAAAAAAGAAGAAAAAAGAAAACAGCATCTCTCATGCACTAGATTTCAAACGGGGCATTTGAGCCTTTGAGTGAAGAGGAGCAGATGAGTGCAACCGCAATTAAAATCAAAAGCCCAGCGCAGCGGAGCAACAGTCCTCAATAACCCTTTGTGCGCCATGGAGCCAATGGGATGATATGGGCAGCTGGAACTGGGTTATGAGATGAGACATTACCTGCCCTTTTATTGTCACTTCACATGTGTAATATTCAAATAGGCCTGAGTGCCACTTAACTACAGAGGTGTTTCCCTAACTGAGATATACTAGCTACAGAGATGATGGAACAATGATTTGTCAATTACTCATTTTCCACATACTGTTTTAAATCTGTATGGTTTTTATGTAGAATATAAATGGGTAAATGTTGATGTATGTGCCGGCTGTATATTTCAAATCTTCTGAAGCCATACATAATTATGATCAATGTCACAAACATCAAATGTTTCATGACACATCAAAAATGCCTTACACTGAGGTACAATATGGCTTTACAAGACTGCTATTTAAAAGTTTGAGGCCACAAAAGTAAAAAAAAAATACATATATTTGTTTTTCTTTTTATCACATACATTAAATTGATTAAATGTCATTAAAAGACATACATATAAAAACATATAAATTCAGCTTTTCCACCACAGGAACAAATAACTTTTTGTTTTTAGTTTTTATATCAAATAAACCCTTTGTGAGAAGTTATATGGTTTAGGAATGACGTGATGTAACAATTAAAAAAAAAACTGAAATGTTTGCATAAACTACACCTTTAAAAACACATTTACTTACATATTATATTCCTTACTTGAGATTATGATCAATGACTAATGCACACTATTAACTAATTGCTTATTAGAATGCATTTTACAAGCATTTATACTACGGTGCCGTTGAATGCTTGAATCTGATTGGCTGACGAAAGTTCTGAGGTGTGCAATTATTTTCAGGGAAACGTACGGCGAACGTAGTTCCAGGCAGATCTCTTGACCGCATTACAGTTCCATATCACTTCGCATAGTTAACTACGCACACTAACGGTTACACACTCACACAAAAACGTGTTGTCAGCGCTGCCCTGACGATTTTATCAGTTAGCCTAGTGTAGCAACTTAAAGGCTACACATGACATTTCTCACTAGCGAGGTAATAACAGCGCTGCATCTTAATAAAGCAAACTTACAGTTTAGAGACGGTGCTTTAGAGCCATACAAGCGCGCTCTCTCTCTCTGTTTCTCTTTCTCTGTGTCTCTATCGCTCTCGCTCTCTTTCTAATAAGTTCATTATTAACTGCATTAGTCTGCTATCAACAGCTCAAGCCTCCATTGCCAGCTTTAAAACGACGTTTTGGAACGAGCAAAAGAGTCGTTGGATGAGATGCGGAAGAAATAATCCTACAATAGCGATATAAGTAGAAAAACCGGACAAATCCCTTGAAATATCTGATCGATGTCTTGAGGTGTGGCAACCGTAGTATAAGCGGAATAATTAACTCCGGACGCTTCGCGTCGTGACCGCATCACCACCTCGGGTGTGCATTATTTTTCTAATAATTCAACGGCCAGTCGTCAATTATTCCTTACTTAAATATGCATTTTAAGCATTTTAAGCATCACTCATGGGTAAGATTAGGTTTAGGCAATTTTCCATTAAAATCTTATTCCAGGGTCAACAAAATATTGGGCCTTTGGGCATGCTCACCCTCTATTTCTAATATTTTCCATGTAAAGCAGATGAATGCTAATTAAACGTAAAGTACACTAAAAGGAGAGAGAGGGGGAGAAGAGAAAATTTCACTTTAAGTACCTTTTAGTATTCATAATATTCCATAATGTATTTCATTATCCCATAATAACTTATTTCTTGCCAGTTAAAACACACAATGGTCCAGATTTGTTGCCTCATAAACCTACGCTTATTCCTTAAGATTGTTTTTAATTCTTAAGTATAACAAAAACTAATATTTTTCACAGAAGCTATGAGCCAGAAAATAAAAGCAAACTAATTAGTGAAAAGACCAATTTATTATAGCTTTAATTCTAAGCCACGTGATTGTGATTGTAAAGTAGCAGCGGATCGAATGTTGCACCTGAACATGGTTTTACTAAACGTATTTCATAACACTCAAAATCTTGAGAATGAATGGTACCTTTTGGCTCCCTGTTTAGAGGAAAATCATTTAGTCTAGTAATACTAACTAAAGGGGGTTGCAGACAGCCTGTGGAGTTTCAACTGCCAGGCGATGTGTACTGTATGTTTGGCACACTCGCGGTTGATTCCAGCCCCTTTACCATCTGTTATTTGCTATATCAAGCTCACAGTTTCACATGAACCAGAAGCATTAATTAGCTGTGCAGTTATATTTACAAATGCACCCTCGTTTCAGCCTTTGATTGCTATTCAAGTTTGCCATTGGGTTGCATATAAGGGTTAGGCAAAGCAATACACTTCAGTGGAAGAATAAAATATATTTTGTCCATACCTGTACTGTATTTACCATGTTTAAAGTTCATGGAATGGGTGCACAGTGTAGGCTACCAAGGTTTCATCTTATTTTCCACTTCTGCTGCTCTCTGATGTAAATAAAACATCCTGCTCTTAATTCCCATGATGCTGGCTGTTAAAAGCAACATTTGGCCTTTGGAAGAATCTGGGTTAATGCATTCTCAGTCAGGCAAAGGAAGGAAAATAGAGGGGTGGAGGAGGGACATCAAAAGCATTTGACTACCTGCTATTTAAAGTAGATTGACATTTTGTTAATGTTTGGTGCAAATGTATACCATGATTAATGGAAAGAAATGAAGATGTTACAAAAAAGCAGGCATGTCAGAGAATGATGCCTCCCTAATTTACTTGCAAGTAAATTAGCATTCCATTAAACTCTTGTAGATTTATAATTTTGGGAATCTTAGAGAGCAAGCATTACCAACATCCTAAGTGAACATGTTTTGGCCTGTGTTGGAAGATTCAGAAATAAGTCACCAAGTCAATAAATTAATTATTTACATAAATGTAGGCTAAGTCTTTTTTATTCAGACTGAAATCCTATAGGTTTCCAAGTCCTTTGCAATTCATTCGTTAGGCTATGCACTATTCTGAGTCTGTTTTGCATGCATTACTTTTTAAAACGTGTTAATTCTTAATGTCGGCCTGCTGAATAAAAATAAATAAATAAAAACGACTTCTCACATAACATAAAAAACATTAAGCAAAAAGCATGTAAGTGGATTTATAACTGGACAGGGAAAAATGTTTGTAAAAGTCGTTGAACTTACAGGACATGAACAGACATGGCCAGTTCTATATTGGTTTGTGTATCAACAGCACCACCTAGGCCTTACATTAAGCTTTGTTTAATAGTGTTATGGGTTATAACGTTATTATTCTATAAAATACAACAGAAAATTACATGTCCCGTGGTTACATACTATACGCTCTTTTATATAGGTCTCCAATTTGAAATGTTTCTTTCTTTATATTCAGCATTTATACAGAAGCTTTGTAACTCAAAACTCAAAAGCAATAAATGCAAAAAGAAAAAAAAACTAAAAATGGAAAAAAAACTAAAGTGTTAAAATTAAACACCAACAATTGCGTCAATAATAATAATAATAATAATAATAAACAGAAAGGTCCATCCTTCTAGTAGAAACTCTTAAATTGCGTTATGAACTCTTATTTTGAAACGCAAGCTCTGAATATGACCGGAAATGGTCCCAACTAACGTTACTGTGAATTGTTTCATTTTGTTGTTTCCTCTTTTATATGCAAGTCGTAAATATTTACTAATCAGTTGTTTTTAATAGCAACAAAATGAGTCAGATGCCAAAGAAGATCACGTGTTGAGAAATAAATGTCAAACACAGGTAAGGAGACTGCAGTTGCAGTAGTTCTTCCTCATAATTCTGTTGTATGTTTTGAATTTTAATTTCTAAAATATCTCATTTGTTATATTTTCTCGGAAGTGCTTTTAATGTTGTGGATATGCACATAAAGACAAGTATATCAAGCGGCTAAGACAAAAAACAAAGAAAAGCAACACGTCATTAATTAATCAATGGATTATTTAGCCGTGTATTACAATGTCTTTGGGGGGCTTTTGTCCTTCAAACACTAAGATCCACAAATTCAGTGAATTTACATGTGCTGCAGGGATTCACAAACCTTTTTTAATTAATGCGTTTAATGTATTAATTATATAATAATACACATTAATACAGTACACAAATGTAATTAAATGTAAGGTAATTGTATTTTTAAATGGCACAAATATTGAATAGACCTACCTCATTAATTATTCAAATACAACAGCCAATGGCAAGTCTTCAGCTGCAGATCTTTTTAATATTTCAACTTTTGTCGTTTGTTTTTTAACTATTGCTTATTACTTTTTTTATCTGTTCTTTCTAAATCTGTTGCTCCATGCTGTAAACTGAATGTATAAATAAAGCATTAAAAAAGAGAGGTCCATCTCTTTATGGTTACATACGTGATTTCACATGCACACCTCACATCTATCTGTCTGTCTATTTAATGTTTTTTAAAGTTCTGATATTGATATCTTTTCTGGACTATTTCAGAGTGTCAAACGATTGGGGGGGAGAAACATGAGCTCTAATGCAGCATCCAGACATACTTATTTCATAGGGAAGAAAGAGAATATAATTCAAGCCAGACGAGTGATGAAGTCAGTTGGTGAACGAGATGTTCTGGTGATTTACCACCAGGGGGACTTCTATGCTATTGATGTGCGCTGCTATCGTAAGTTAAGAGATGGTTGACTTAAAGTGACAGTTCACCCAAAAAATATTTTTCATTATTTACTCTTTTTATAATTTACTCACCCTCATATCACTCTAATTCCATGTTATTTATAAAGTATAACTTTTTTTAGGCATATATAATTATTTTGTCTCTTTGGAATTTTACAGATTAAAGGCCATTCTTTTGTCCTCCTTTATTAGCATGTTCATATAATATATCTGTTTACATATATTAAACAATATGTTTAAATAACACGGTTGTGCTTTTTTATGCTATCATTTTGTTGAAGACTCTGGGGGTCCACTCCAGGAGGGAGATATCGAGGTGGGTTGTTATGAATATTTTCATTAGCCATTTTTTATTTTATTTAAATTGAATACTACAAATCTGCTTTGACCTTGACCATCAGGACTTTGATGGACGGCCATGCATAGTGTGCCCGTGGCATAAGTATAAAATTACACTAGCAGAAGGTGAGGGTCTCTATCAAGCAGTGGACCCTTCTGTGAAGCCCCTGAAACCAACCTTTTGCTCTAAAGGCATTAAACAAAGAGTCCACACAGTGACAGTGTCTAATGAAGAAGTGTTCCTGACCTTAAATGACTCTCCAGGACCAATCGAATCTGACTACTATCAGACTGAGAAATATAGACACATCCTGAAAGAACGGCAGAAGAAAACAAAGTGACCTCACAGGAAGAGACACGAGAGTGTCAGCTGACCATCAAATGTCTTCTGCTTAATCTGTTTTTATCTGTCTCTGCTGGAAAACCAGCTTGCATGTCCCAAATCCATTTTCGAGTCTGGAGCTTTTTTCAAGGTGCTTTGTCACTGTCCAAGTGATTTTAATGGACAAATATGCTACTTCTGAACTATATTTGAATCCACCTACATTTTCGATGTTTAGACAGACTTTTGTATATGTTGGCCTGAAATATGTAACTTTTTATTTGATCATAATTAATAATTTAATTACTAAATCAGACAACTAAACATGCTTTTCAAATGTAATTTTGTATCCAGTCCCCGAAACTACTTTTTGTTTATAACAAGTTAGGCATATTCATATTTATTTTACATTCTTAATGAAAATGATTATAATTGTAGCTCGTACCTGTTTGCAGTAATTTCACATAAAAATTGAAAAACGAAATAATGTAGTATTGTTTTTTTTTCTGTAAATAAAGAATAAACACAATATATGCTTTTTTGTCTTTTATTGATGTTTTGAATTCTGCGAACAGGAGAAAGGGCCTCAGAGCTGGTAAGGGATTTGATTGAAGTACTGACAGTGATGAGACCTGAACTTATAGTGGAGTGTATCATTAAAAAATCTGAAGAAAATTGAGAGTCCATGGATGGAAGTGAAAGGAGGTGTTTGAATGAGAGAAAAGGGTCTGTAATCTGTGTGTAAATAGAAGTGATTAGGGCAGGAGGAATGCTTAAAAATAGCAAGTAGATAACATTCTATAACAACACCAATGACCTAATAAGACCAGCAGTTAAAATAGAAAATAAGATGAAAAGCAGGAAGTCATTTTCTTTCCATGAGTATCAAGCATGCAATTCATGCTGGTTTAATTGTATGTGTTTTATAGAACACAATACTTGATTCTACATGGACAGTTATGGCAACTTAAAATAAATGCATACATTATCTTAGTTTTTTGTTTAAGACAGTATTGTTTGTTTAAACAAAACTTTAGTCATTTGGAGTTCAAGCTTGTAAAACAACATTACTGCACTTTGGGCGTCACCCTTGAAGGGTCAAAAGGTTCAAAGTTGATTGAAAACCAATCACATACTCCTTCTACTGCTGTGAAGACCACAGCTTTCCTTAAACATTTGTTAAAGGTAATAAGAAGTATAGAATAGGTCTAATAACATCTAATTTGATGCATAATAATAATTTAAAACTAGAAAATATACCCCATATTCAGTCTTAAAAAGTATTCAGCCCACTTACCTGTGCTCCTCCTCCTGCACATCTTTACCAATGCAAACTAATAAGAGTTAGTTTATATAGTTAGTAGCTAGTAGAATGTTTTGAGTGGAATATCAAAATAAACTGTAAGCATTTTTGTTTTCCTTTTACCAGGCATGTCAGTTATGTAACTCTTCGTCCTATCACAGCTCAACCCTAGTTCCTCAGGCTTGCTTTCTCTGCAAGGGGTATGTGTGTGTGTGTGTGTGTGAGTGTGTGTGTGTGTGTGTGGCGGTGGCTAATAGAGAAATAGAGCAAAAATGTCCATCTTAGAGGGAAAAATTTGTGTAGGCTACATCATGAGTGTATGTGTACACACTGTACCAGTAGGCTACTCGAAACACTAAACTTATAGTAGTACACATTGCCTACATTTGTATACTCTTAAAAACGAATTGCGCAGGTTTTTATGTGGTACACACATATATTCACACATAGTATAGAACGCAGTTGTTACTAAGGTATGTCTAAATATGGAAAATTGTACTTGTTAGAAGACCAATTCCAACACTCACACCGTTTTTACAAGACACGATCCTATGTTTCCAAACTATTTTTTACTCAGAAACCGCGTGTGTGTAGCGTTACGAAGGTGGCTTGTGCTGTCGAACCGGACTTGCAATAATGTTAGGCAACCTTGCAAAGAGCTGTGGGGTCTGCCCACTTCATGTCATGACGATGTTAAAGACTGATGCTGAGGTGCGTTGACTGCGCTCTAACCCCTTCCCCCACAGGCAGAGAGATGAAAAAATCAACGCGCCTTTAAATAGAACCATATTGTCATTCTGACCGCTGTTATCTGACTGCTGCAGCGGAGACATCCACTGCCTCACCGCACGACACGAGCGAAGAAATACACTTTTAATTCTTTTAATTCTACACACTCTTCACAGCAAACATGCCGAGCAAGAGAAAGAAGAACATGCGCCGAATGAGAAAAGTGGTGGGTACATTTACCTTTCACTTGTCTTGCAAGCAATTAATTTGTTTTTACTTGAAAATACTTGAAATTTGGAATGTAAGTTTTGCATGCCACTTTTTTGTATCCTAATGCATTTTTAGCCAATAATGTTGTTTATTTAAAAGCCTGCTGTATACAGTTGCTGTAAATAACATTTAGCGAACAGCCGCCATATATTTACAACTTTCTGTTCTCTGGCCATTAGTCTATTTTTATATGAAGAATTTATTATTATTTTCTGACATTGTTACTTGCAGCAGCATGTGTTGTAGGAGGTGTATCCCAGACGAACCAGAACTATACGTCCCACTTTGTATCTCTAAAAACATTTGGAGTAATCAATAAATAATATATCATAATAATTTCTAATATTTTTTTCAGAAATTTCCAGCGTAAAACCTTTACACTGAATGTATTCATTTATTTTAATTTAATCATACTTAGGGTTTACTTCATTAATAATTGCTCTTATTAATTAACTAATTGCAAAATAGTAAAAGGTGTTGCTTGAATGTTCATTTGAAATAACCATTCAAATTACATACTCATGACTTCTGGTCCTTCTGCATTATAACAGCACTCTGTATGACAATACATAGAAGAATCATAATAATAATTACTATGCATTTTCTATGGGTGTGTTTCAAACTATAGAGTGTGATTGGTTTGCTTTGTGGCTTTTATGTTTCTTTATTCTCTCTGTGCAACAAATCAAATTTTGGCTTTTGACCCCACCCCCAAACTCATATGCACTTTTGTTGATTTTGGCACATTCCTTTAGCCAGTCCTAACATGGTTCAGGGCACATTCCTTCAGAGGCTATTGGTCCAGAGACCACCAGAAAAACAATTGAATCTATTAGATTTGTTTATACCTGACACATTATGAACCCGTCCATTTTCAATATATATATTTTTGGTATGTGATTTAGTTTACATTCTGTCAGTGCAAAGGAATGTTGAACTATACTGACCATGCCTCACCACTACAAGACATTTTTGTCTTCTCTGACCAGTGACATAATGAAACACACACAGTTTGTGCATGAGAACACTGGACTCTTTGTTTGAATTTTACAGCAGCTCTTTAAAGTGCATGTCATTAAAATCTCACCCTTTTCATTCTTAGCTCAACATGTAGCTGTTGTTTTTCCAAAACTTTGGCATGCAGTCATATCAACAGAACTGCTTTTCACGCAAGTACAGAAATAGGGGGGTATCTTTTATCTCTCTAGCTGCTAAGCCCCCCAGACACAGCTGGTCCTAAACAGGGCACGTTTCACCCTCTCTAATCACCCTGGTAAAAAAGGAAATAGTTAGTACTGGGGGTTAAAGGCATTCCAACACCCTGCTCGTTGCTAACCCTTCAAAGCTAAAGAAACATCTTTTAAAACTCAGCTGTCAGATCCAGTTAACTCATCTTTTCAGCTGTCTTCCAAACTAGTTTCTCCTGTTTTTTTATAAAATGAACATGCTTGAAGCAAAATGTGTTTTTTTTCTAACCACCTCCTCATTTCCCCCAAATGCCAGACCGTTTATTCTGTTATGGCCTGTTTCATGGACTCTGGCCCATGTTTTGCCTGATTTGGCTTTGTCAGTGCTGATGCTGGTCTTCACACATGGTTGCATAATTTGGCCTTAACTGTGCTGGCCACTGTACACCCCATACATGCACAATGAGAGCTTAAATTCTTTTGAGGCCTATGTAAACCGCACTGGCCATCCCTTGCTTTTGGATAATGAAGCTGTGAGTGTGATTATAATGCGATTATGGTTCCATTATGATGTGATTAGCACTTTTGTCCATTCTGTTTAGCCACATCCAGAGCTCCGAGGGGTGCTGACTCTTCTAACTCGCTTCGCTAGGCATGTCTGAATCAATTGGATTCAGCCATTTTTTGCCATTAGACGGCCGACTTTTGTTCACTTATGTAAGCTCCTAGTGATGTTGTTAAACCCTGTCTGATACTATCACGCTGTCAAGTGAAGATAAAAATAAATTATGGTTATGATTTCAAATCTTAATTATTTCTCATTCTTTAATATGTTTTGAGCAGCAGGCCCAGAGAAAGGCTCTGGAGGAGCGGTTCACCTCTTCTGGAAAGGGAACCCCAGGAGTGCGCGCTGTCCCTGCCCCAGTTCCTGCTCTAGTTCCAGTTGCTAAAACCTCAAAGTGTCCTGTTGCCGTTCCAATTCCCCTGCCAGTGATTGCTCCCATTGATGTTCCAGCTGAAGTTCCTCCTACAGAACCTGTCGCAATAGAAGTCCCAACCACGGATGCCATCACAGACAAAGAGGTAAAAGATACAGAGGACCTAGGACAACCACCAGTGGAACCCCCTGCAAAAGAGCCAGATGTGGCTGAGGAAGGTGAAAGCGTTGTCATTCCAGTATCAGAGGTAATGTGCTAATAAACCAATTGTCTGTAATTTATCATGTAGATGTTACTGTTTTATTTGCCTGGCAGCAATGGATTTTTAAAGCCAGCATGAAAGAAGGAGGGCAAAATTTTGTTGGGGACATTGGAGTGAATATTGTTTACAGCATTTCTGGAGCCCTGGCAGATTCTCCAAACTGTTTTATTGAAAATAATATTAGCTTTTCTAAATGTGGCTTCCTTTTTAGGAACTGGTATGTTGTTAAATACCAGTGGGCTCTGCAGGATTTTATCTTGTGGAACGTGCTGAATATATAAGATTAGATATTCTCTTGTTTATCCTTAGGCCCGGTTTCACACATACTGGGTCATGCGAAGGGCCGGCAAAAAAGAGTGGGCAACTGGACCTTTTGACCCGGGTGCAAGCTTAAGGGGGCTTGGGGTGTGAAGAAATCTAAACTTCAAACCGAGGGGGACAAGGGAACACAATTTCCAATGCAGTCCTGAAAAGGGATTTTTCACATGCGGGGTGAAAGATTACTTCACACAGATTTTGCAACAGTATCAAGTAGCTTGTGTAATTGTTTTTTTGTTTTTGTTTAATCCTGCTTGTGGAACCTCTTTGTGATCCTCATACATAGATACACTAGAACAGGGGTAGTAGGGGACAGTTTCGGTCCTCGAGGGCCAGTGTCCTGCGGAGTTTATCTCCAACCCTAATCAAGCACACCTGCCTGTAACTTTCTACTGATCTTGATGACATTGATTAGTTTATTCAGGTGTATTTGATTAGGGTTGGAGCTAAACTCTGCAGGACACCAGCCCTCCAGGACCGAAATTACCTACCTCTGCACTAGAAAATAGACTTGTATCACACAGACAATTTCGCTAATGTAACTGCACCTTAACTGATAACAGACTTTCTGCTACATAAGCAAAACTGAAGCTCTAAGCATAAAATGAAGAGATTTCAGCATTACTGCATTGCTTATTTCCTTCGATAATGGCCATAAATGATAAAATGGTTTTTGGGAGACTGCCACTCGGAATTATTACAAACTTGTGCTTCTATACAAGCTGACGTTCCTCCTAAATGCTACCAAAATATGAAGTCAGTACTACTCTCTCCTCGACCTCCTGCACCTCACCCTCCCTTCTGTTTTTTGAAGAGCAGCCAAGCTCTTAAAGCCCATCCTTCTTTTCCTGTGAGCTCTGCTTCAGCCTCTCCTCTCCCTGCACAGACATCACAAGTGCTTGGGTTGGACATCCACAAACACTGAGAGTGTGAGAGAGGCACATACCCTTGCAGTGAGTGTCAGGTTAAGGGCTGAGTTTACTGGAGAGGGTCGGGTCTGTGACGGCATGGGTCTCATTCTGAGTTGGTTTCGAGGCCCTCACAAGCCTGTTGATTTGCTGGATGTCTCTGTGGAAACGCAGGTGAGCTCCCACCTTAATGGATGGAGGCTTGGTGAAGCGGTTTAGCTGTTGGAAAAAGAATGCTTTGGTGTCTACTCCAGCTAGCTTTCTTTCTGCCCTCCTTGTATTTGTTGGAGGGGCCAGGTGGGCGTTTCAGTGTTAGACAGTGTGGAGGAGGAGCTTATATGTTTATTGGCAGATAGTTGGGTGGAGACAAGGAATGTGTTTGGGTGGGGTACATGGCCTAATCATGCATGGGTGTGGCATCTTTAATCTTTTGTTGTTAAATTTGAGTGTATGGAGTTACTACTGAAGGACTTAGAATGGTAAAAGCAATTGATTTCTAAGTTAATTAGTAATAGGCATTGTTTCGTTAAAGATGGTGTTTATTTTTTAAAGAAAGCAGATATCTGACTGTAGGCTCATTTATCACCACATGCACATGCTAAGCTCTGAGGAGGCGTGGTGGCCAACAGAATCGCCTTTGTCTCTTTAACAACAATCTTTGAGACAACAGTTGTGTGTGTGTTTTTACTGTGTACCTTTTTAGTCTGCCATTATTGTTTTTAGAGTTTTTTTCAGAGGTTTCTTCTAGTTTTGATTTATTTGGTGTTTAATATTTTAGCACTGCTGGAGTCAATGTGCTATCTGAAAATATTTGATGCTGTGAAACATTCTTCCTTTTTTATAATGTTAATTTTGTAGTTACAATTTTAGCCAAAGTCTCATTAAAACCCAATGAAAAGAGAAACTTTATTTCTATATGCTGATATGTACTAAGGTCTATTTCACCACATAGAAGGGGGAAAAAAGCTTGGTAAAAATGATATTTTTATGTCATAATTATCAATGTTTAAGTTGAAATTTACACTGTTTTTATTTTTGAATAAATAAATTCTTAAATTTTATGTCAGAATTATTACTATTCTAATTATGATATTACTAAAACATAACTTTATTCTCATATGGCAGAAATACGCTTCAACAGATAAATGTGTTGCAGAGTTAAACAGTGGAAGACAGCCTGGTTGCACACTGCTCATTTTTTTTCAAAGACCTGAATTAGCCATGGAACATTTTGTTCTGGTCCCGGAGGCGGCATTTAGAGCACTTACCTTCTGTGAGAAAGTGTTCAGTACTCTATGCAGAGATGAGGATAGCAATGTAGAACATATCAATATAAAATCATAAACAATATTTTAACATGCATATGTTGTACTCATGTTACACTTTGTTTTGCAATGAACATGCGTTATTAACATTTAGCTTTTTCATTTGTTGTTGTTACATAATGTATAAATTAAAGTGTTGTAATTGTGGGTATTTGATTATCAGAATTATAACATAGTTTAAGAGCCATTATGATCTTTATGATCTTTAGTGTAATGTAGGCATTTAGCTTTCAACTTCTGTGCCTTACTGTTTTGTTTTTTTAGGTCACATCATTCATAGATGAGCCAGTGGCGATTCCTGCAGAATCTGAGGTATGGTAACATGCCAAATTCCATGAGCCCTTGACATTTCACTACGGTTTATCTTCTAAACACCCATGCCTTTGGCCATACACACTAATGGGCTGGCAAAGGCATTTTTCCTAATTACCAGGCCTCCAGCACCTTGCTTTCAGGGTTCACTAATGTGCCTAAATGAAAACGTATTAACCCATGCTAACTCTAGCTTACAGCAATTACAGCATGTCTACATAAAAAAATACAAATAAGCAATGGTTATATAATTTGTTTTTTTATCATTGTAATAAGTTCATTCTTAAATTGATATTTTTTTAAATATGCTATTGACAGGTCCAGTTCAAGGACACTACACCTGTTGCCACAGAGGTAGGTTTATATAATTATATGTATTTTATTCTGGTTTGATACTATTTGTTTTGCCACTACAAAACAACATTATGTAACACTTTACTTAAAGCCTTTATATGTAATGCATTACAAGAGCAGTTTTAATGCATTAATTATGTTTGTAATGCACCTTATTATGCAGTGTATAGTCTCGTGAATAATTGTAACAACATTTAATACATTTTAACATTTATCAATTCATTGTTTACACTATGCATTTTAAATTTGGCTGTAATTATTTATAAATAGATATAATGTATTACAATGCACATAATGAATTATTACTGGATCCTTTATAATGCATTATACATAAAAGCTGTAAGTGTTGCCCAAAATGAAAATGTTGCTTTTTGAACAAAATCAAATCAATAAAAAACGCTTCAAACTTTGTTAATGCAATGCAAAATACATGTTTGCTTTGTTTTAATAAATTATTTTTAATAAATTTAATAAATTGCTATTAAGGTTTTTTTAACAGAAATAAATACTTATATTTATCAAGAATTCATTAAACTCATTCATATGGGTCAGTAGGGGCTTTGGATTGATCTATTAAATATATATTTCATACATATATTTTGCTTTTGTGTACATTATGCTTTGCATGTTTACTCGTCTTTATGATGTTCTGGTGCAGACGCATGTTGTAGCTCAACCAGTGGAGACGGTTGACACCAAGCGTGAAGTTGAAGCCGAGGTTCCTGCTGAGGATTCTGTGGTAGAGGTGCCAGTGCCAGAGACGGCGACTGCAGCTGAAACGGTTGAAACTGTGACAGAAACAGTAGTACCTGAAGTTGAGCCTGTCGCTGATGCCGCGGAGGAAGTCGACGGGCACGTTGTCGGTGTTGTGGAAGAACCTGTCGCTGAACCCGAAGCCATAACTGTTGAAAATGAGCCTGCTGAACTCCACACAGAAGTCATGGAGGTGCCTGACACAATACATCTTCATGGCACATTGCAATGGACTCTTTGCATGAGTGTATTTGCATGCACAACAGGTGACTCTGTCTTGTCCGTTCTGTGTACTTGTTTGGTTAACTGGGCATGACACGAGCCTCACTCTTCCCCTTCTTTTTCCACTCCCTTGGACACTTTTGTAAAATATTTTCCAGCACACTATACTTACTGCAGAGCCAGCAAATGTATAATCCACGTTTTAAACAAGTTCCTTTCTTTCTTATAGGATCTACATGCAGAGCCTGAACCAGAAGAGTTTCCAGTGGTAAGTTATTTAGACCAGTGTTAATTCAGTGTTTTAGAGTTATATTGGACTCCACCGAGTCTGACTTTGACTTTGAAACAAACAGCTGAAACATTTTTCTTACAGGTTTGGAATAACTTAAGAACGAATAATAATGTCAGATTGTTTTTATCTTTGTAAACTGTCCAGTAAAGCAAAATATTCCTCTGTAGTGGTAAAAAATCCCACTTCAATAACATTTGCTATGAATGCCTAGGGGCATAGAAATAACATGCATTCCTTTTATTAGGAAGCTGCAGTACGTGCAGAAGCTTTAGTGGAACCAGAGCCTGAGCAGAAGCAGCAGCAGCCTGTCCTGCTGGAGGAACTCACGGTATAAAACAACTTTTTATTAACTCTTTTCATGGGGTAATTTCAAGCATCTTTGTTCAGAATCCTTTTAGATTGAAGTTTAATTTTAAACATGGTCTCTTGCCCTCGGGTTTTCACATGCTCAAGCCTTCGGTCGAGTCCACAAGTGACCCCATTGCTGAAGAATTTGTTGTGACTGAGTCAGAAGCTGTTGACCCAACCGTCACAGAGGAACAGGTTAATTCAGCGAGGAGACACACCTACAATGTGCACATCAGGCATTAAATTCTGTTATCTCCTTGGATGGATCTAAATAGAATATATGGCCTTTTCCCATAGATTCCTGAAACAACAACAGATGCCCCCGAGGTTCTATTAGAGACACTGTCAGAAACGATTCCTGCTCCTGAGCCTCTGCCTGTGCCTGTAGCAAAGGAGATTATACAAGTGAGCTTTTAAAATGGTTATCTTGACTGCAGCATTCTATTATTTACAGATATAAATACACACACTGCTCACCAAGACTGGATTTATATAACTGAATATACAGTATAGAAATAGCATAATTATTTAAAACAACCGTTTTAGCTAATTCACCAGTCATTTTTGGGGAAACCATGATTTTTAAGATTCTTTGTTAAATAAAAAAAAAATGTAAAAGCACAGCTTTTATATTGAATCCTGCAACTACAAGTGTTATTTCACTGGAGGTTTTTGTTATTTAAACAACAAAATTATGAGTATTTATATACATTTCAGGCTCAAGATGAATTTATGCCACAAGTACAAACTGAAACTATTAAGGTACTTTTCTTTCAATATTCAGTATTATTTAAACATCTTATGATGTTCAATACGATGTTGCCAAATATTATTTAGTTCTCATATTTTAATTTTTATAGGACTTGGCAGTGGCTGGTGGGCTAACTGTGGAGGCCATAAATGGATGTCTGGGAGCTACTGAAGTAGCAATCGAAGGATAAAGTGCCTATGGTAAGAATTTGGAGCTCTTAAAGAAATAGTTTACCCCAAAAAACAAACAAGGTATGTACAAACCTGTATGAATTGCTTTCTTCTGCTTAACACAAAAGATATTTAGAAGAATGTGGGTAACCAACCAGGTGATGGTCTTATTTACTCAAAGCATGTACCAAAAGATAACTTTGGGGACCATCCGCAGGTGCCATGTCCCTTCAAATAATTAGAATCACTTTAAACATGAGCAAATGAAATAAGGTTCTAGAGAAGATTGAACAATAAAATATAACTTTTTGTGTTTTACAGTTTCATAGGACAGAAGAGGATGGCTGAAAAACATATATTGCAAAGTGCCTTTCTGTGCCAACTCTCTCCTCAACTATGACAAGGATGTGTGGCTGTTCTTCACTGGTGGTGTTTTTCTGAGCTTCTGGATATTTTTTTTTTTTCAGTTTTCATATGCATGTACAGTAGATTTGATGGCGTTATACATTACACACATAGTAAAGTCGAATGAAAGGGTGTTGCAAATGTATATGTTTTTATTTAGACCATTTTGTAATGTGGAATGGATACTCCTTGTTGTATTTGATAAAATGATTTGGAGTGGAGTGCTTTAGAGCACAATTTCAGACTGTACCATCACCGCATCCCTTCTGTGCCCCCTTCAACCATCCACATGTGCCTTTTTCCTAATGATAAATAAAGGGAGTTTGAGGATAATACCAAAAATTGCTGTATGCATTTAATTTAGATGGAAATGCTTCAACCCAACTTTGGGTCAAATATCGACTAACCCAAAAATTTGATGTCAAAATTTAACATATTTGACACAAAGTTGGGTTAAAACAACCCAGTATTTTTTGCATGTATGTAATTTGATTGACAGAGGCTAATGACTCTAGAGTTTAAGTATGGGGAAGCATTTTAGTTTATCGATCAGAGCCAAACATTTTAAAGACATGTAGGGAAAAAATAAATGAAACTATTTTGCCAATTTCCCTTATCAAAATTCCTAGATTGTTAGCCTATTTACATTTTCCCAACCTTCCTGTATGTTGTGATAGCTAATGTTTGAAAAAGAAAATAAAATTTGTGTAAGTATTGAAAATTAACTCCATGAATTATAATAATTACTAAATTATAAAACAAAAACTCCCATCAACAACACATTTTTGGTGGAAGGTTAATCCACAACGGAGTAACACTAGGCTATCGATTGGAGCTGCAGCATTTCTGGTCCCGGAACCTTTTTTATTTTTTTTTAATCGATCAACTCAAAAATGCCAAAAATGAAAAATACAGTAGCCCATTAAGAAATGCTGGTGCATGTTGACTGTTCTAAAACACTGGTCCTCAAACTTTCGCCCGCTCATTTGGCTTTCACTAATACACTCAGGTTCCAGTGCACTGAATATAAATAAATTGGTAAATAAACATATTTTTGTCTAATTACACTGTCCTGGGGTGCGTTTCCCAAAAGCATGGTTAGCCTACTATGGTTGCAAGTTCTGTCATTACCATGGTAGTTCAATGATTCTGTGTTTCCCGAAAGCATTTTAACTATGTCTTTTTGCGCGTCCATTCTAAATGCTGTTTTTAAAAAGTGTGCGTGTGCACAAATGGCAAAGGGAACCTCGGAGTATGACGTAAGAGGGAACCCGCGATTAAATAGCAGAAGTTATTTCTCCACCACATGCGTGTAACCTCATTAACAATGACCCTATGTTGTTGAACTAATGTGGTTCAAACAATGGAGATGCGACTGTGTTCGGGAAACATCTAGTTTGTTTCCAAATAACGCATAGTATATGGTGGTTAATCAGCAGGTTACATCGTTGTTTGGAAAACGCACCCCTGGTGCTCTAAAGAATCGATTCTTCGAGAGAATCAAGAATTGACTTGCACATCAAAGAGAAGTCTTTACTTATATACATTTTTATAGTTAGCACTTATATACATTCTTAAGTATTTTATTTATTTATTTATTCATTCATTTTGCTAAGGAATAGCAGTAAACATTCAAGATTTAACTACTGTTAGTGTTTTGCGATACGACAATAGGCCAATCTGTGACATTGAATCAATCTCAGTAGGGAAAGTGATTAGATGCACCCGAAATGCTGCATTTTGAGGACATCTGCTGGTAAACATTTAAACGCAAAGGTAAGAATCCAAACAAACAACCCAAACCTGTAAAATTTGGTAATGTTGTTTTGTCACAGCAGAAATGCAAGAAGGACACCAGTAAGTAGAGCAGAGATCAAAATCATCTAGTGGCATAAATTTTGGGACATAGATGATACAGGATGTAATTTATGTATACAAAAACAAGTAGCCACAAGCAATATTATATATAGGACAAATTTTTTTGAGCTATGTTGCTTGGGCACTTTCCCATTGAGAATGGGTAACAAATGCCTGAGTGTTTAATCTTGTCATTATACATTACTGAAACTATATATTCTCAGTATGTATTGCTAAAAGCACTTTGTAAATAAAGGCTACTTGACTTGGTCGCCTGTTGACGGCAACATTTTCAAAAGTTTCCCAGTGCATCATCAGCCTTAGAATGGGTCAAAATGGTTTAAATACAGCGTTGTATGTATAGAATAGGAATTATTATTAGTTATTCCGCTCTGGTGGTGGTGTTTTATAGTATACAAAACAAGAAGTCACAAGCAGGAGGACCCACATAAGCCCAAGAAAAGACAAGTCTCAAGTCTTAAGCTAACGATACACAAGGCAAATGTTTGAGCAATTTTCCCGTGCAATTTTTTTGAGCAACGTTGCTTGACCACTTTCCCATTGACAATGGGTAACAAATTTCTATTTGGATATTTATGATCAGTTGTGGCACTGTGTCTCATCTGGTTGGCTAGAGGAGAACTGGCTCCCAAACTGAACCTGGTTTCTCCCATTCTGTCACAGATGGGACTTTTCGAACACTGGTTAGCATCATGAGAAAAAAACGTTTGACGCCATCCCATGAGACCTGTGCCCAGTTGCATAAGTGACATGTTGCATATGACACTTAAGGCATTATTTCCCCTTACCAAAGAGAATCATTCTCTTACTTAAGGGAAATGTTAAGTACTTCATGGCAGGGACCCAGGTTTTGCATTTTTAAAAAATCTACTGTTGTCATGGACATGCATTTGTTAATGATTACAGAGTAAGGTTACATAGAAACATTGGATTTTTCAGGGACTAATGTGAATAAATCTATATTTAAATGCAAAGAAACAAGATTTAATTTGTATTCAAAACAAGGAGATGTGAGTGCGAAACACTTATATATACTCATTTATACTCAAAGCCGGGGCGCTATCATGCTGAAAGTTCAATCCGAAGCCAGAGAAGTATCTTTTGATGATATACAGCAGTGATCGCTGTTTGATTTTACTAATTTTGTTCAATTTTTTCAATTATGGAAAATTATTAGTACTTAAAAGTGTATTATTCCGATTTTTTTTTCACAGTATTTCAAAGGGAATGAGCTGTGTTCTGACCTAAAGCACAAAGGCTAAAATGTTGGTTAAAGGCAGAGAAAGCAATGAAAAGAACTTAATTTAATTTAATGTACATTAAAATTAAGGCATTCTATAGAATGCCTGACGGTTTTAGGCAAAGTGTGAAATATCGGGTTTTTGTCAAAACGTTGCATACTTTGC